>VYZU01021546.1:0-97552 GCA_013401355.1 Ceyx cyanopectus | reverse complement strand
TATAATATATATAAATATATATACATGATACAAATGTTTGCAGTTTCTGGGGTTCTTCACATTTTCAGAGCATTTATCCCGCCCAAAGCAAAAAGAAAAACCATTAATGCAGCTTTACAGTTCAAACATTCTGCATTAAATAACTTGGAAAACAAGACATATTTACACTGTGTGTAACACCCTGATGGTACAAGTCCACCAGGAATTACATTTTAAAATAATTCATCCTCTGGTCTTTAGCCCTTTTACCACAATCCTAAAACAAGCTTTAATGTGCATCAGTCCTCACTATCTCTAAGGTCTTGGAAAGTTGAGAAATTACTTTGCCTAAACAGCTTTCTTGTTTAGTCTCAGTTTTGCCAGGCTTTGTGCACACAAGTCCTCTGAACGCGACTCACTCCTGCTGGGCTTTTTGTGAACCTTTAAAATCTCTGTCTTATTAATGTCTCAGATTATGCATGTGCTCAAAATTGCATACAGCTGTCCAAACACAATCTTAAAAGCCCCTTGGTGCATTAAAGTAATTTTCCCTGCATTGCTCTCTATCCTCCTCTTTAACACTACCAGTATTGTTTCCTGGTTTATCCTCACTTACGTGTAACACTGAGTTGGATTCCTTGATTGTCTGCTGTCACAGGCAGACATGATTCCTCATCTGTTTGACAAGATGTGCCTGTTAGTCTGTATCCTGGCCACTGGAATTCCACTGCTCCACTAGTTCAGTGAGCTGCTTGAAGACATAATAAATTTGCCCACTACACTTCATGATCAAGTGATTCTTCAAAATTAAATTTCATTCTTCTATATTAAAGCTTTTACATGTATTAATTTTCAATAAAGGAAGGGTCTTTCTTTGATGTTATAGGGTTGTCTAGAACTATCTGGTTCATTTACACGTTACAGGATGGTATAAATCAAAGAGTTATTTCAGAGCACAATCTAACAACTGCCCTCCTAAAGCAGGTAACAGATTAATTCCTCATGCTGCTAGAAATTATTTTAGGCTACAGAGATGACCTAATTATGCACTTAAAAAGGCAGAGAAAGGACATAGAAATGACTGGAGAACCGTTGCCAAAGATGCTATGGAGTTTAATTTTCACAACAATGGTATTTGGAACATAAATAGGCCTATTTCATTAGGGGAACAAAAATTCTGGTACTTAAAAGGCTATAGGGCAAGACAGCAACAATGCTGATTGGAATAAATGCATTCTAGAATACAAAGCTTCATTTTAATGAGCTGTTTAAACACGAGTTTAAAAAAAATATGAGTAACAAATATTGCCTCATATCAGGCTGAAAAATGTACCTGTGCTTTCACAAAACACTATCAAGACCCACTGAACTTATTTAGTGAGAAGGAGTATTAAGTGATCCATTCCTCTTGCATGGGTACAATTACATCCTTCTTCATAAGTATAAATGTGGATCATTTCATTCTTATTTTTTCTTTGAAATGCAAATATGAAACCAGTAGTCAAAACTAGTAACACACCATACACAGACTATAAAATAATGAAAAGATATAACTGTAATTTTCCATCTGGATACAGGTTTCTAGAGGCTTATGGAAGACTTAGTGGATTTTAACATATCTTAAAACTAATTTTTCCTGTTTTCTATACTTAGCTCTTTAAAATATCATTTGTAACTATACAAAGTTAGTTTTGTGTGGCAGTCCAGAGAGTCTGATTGACAGATTGAGGACAAGAGAGGGGAAGAGCAGCAGCAAGAGGTGCAGGAGAGAATGCAAAAGGGGGACAGTATGTACATGAGAGCACACAATGCACAGAAACTCCTGCCCAGTGACAGCCAATGTGATGTATATAAAACCACAAACAATACCCCAGGACAGTTAAAGAGAGAAGATCCAAGCATCCTTTGAGTTCTCTCTGTAGCCCAGACCTAGCCAGAGAAGGGACTGAAATATGGTCCTGAATTAACATTTTTCTTTCTGCTTTACACACTACCCCTTTTTAATCATTTGCTCTCAAGACTAATTACTAGGACCTGTTGACTTGCCCTTTGAGCTCTACACCACGTGTGGTATGTAGTCACATTAAGATGACTTCATTCATTCATTCTACTCAAATTACTTGCTGGAGAATTACAAAGGACATCATCTTTTACTTGCCAGCACCTTTGCTCTCTAGTGCCTTGCCAGGGTGAGATGTCATGCTGTCGAGGACTTCTGAATCTGCAGATTTCACTAAAAAATATAAACCACAACTAACAAGGACTGACATCCCTGGTGTCCCAAGGGAATAAATAGTAATTTAACATCAGCTACCTTAGGAAACAGTGAATTCAGTATTGACACAGTGTCAATTATGGGCCAGAATCCTCAGCTCTAGAGTCAAATCTTTACTTTGGCAAGAGAATTTGTTTTTTTTTACTACATGCATCTCTGTCAAAGGGTTTTATTTGTATGTGTGCAGATTCAACTTGAAAATGCAGTGATTTATTTGTCTGTGGTTCTTAGAACAACAGCATCAATTATAGGTCCCTTTTATGAATATTTCATTAAAGAGAAAAAACCCGTGGGTTTTTTTGTAAAGAAATCAAATTCTCACCTTAGGCAGAGTGTAGAATTGAGGTGTTAAAACAAGTGAAACAGCAATCTGCAATGGGAAGTTAAAGATCTTTTACTGTGTCCACAATAATGATGCTGTGACAAAAGCCTCTGCTGTATCTTACTCCTAGAACAGCTGCTTTGGGTTTGTTTGGTTTGTTTGGGTTTTTCCCCTCAACTGGTGGGTCATTAGAACTTCGGATAACATCTGTACCAAAAAAAAAGTATATTTTCAAACTCTCCATTGATCTTTAATGCATAATCTTCTAAATTACTAGAGACCTCCCAAGAACTGTTAGTTTTAATGTGGTGTTTGGTTTTTTTCCACCATACATCAAGAGCTTTAATTAATATTAGAATTTTCCTCCTGTGGCCCAAAATCTACATGGCTAAATTTCCTCTCAGACTCCTTAGTCCTGGTTGAATTGGTGAAATAACTTATCCTTGGCAATATTTATATGGCGTGCCAGGAAACTTTCAGCATGAAAATCACAGAGAGAAAAAAAAAAAAATCAATTAATAGTTGCTAGGAATGCTCTTTCCCCCTTGGCCAGGGGATCAAAGCTGAACCATTACTCGACCATATTCTAAATGCTGTATTTACCAAATGCAAAGAGAGAAATGCATCGATTTGTCAAGTAATTTTTCCCCATTTTAGGGAAAATCCATTACGAATGTCATAACTACCCATTACTGCTGACAGCTGGAATTGAGCTGTTCTTTGGATAAGCACTAATAGTTTAGGAAGTTAAAGGCAATACAGAGTTATCTGCCACAGAGCCCCAGTGGAATGGGAAAGCTACTGCATTAATGCATCTTGAGGAGCACACAAACCAAAGAAAAGCTACAGGCCAACTGCACATCTTTTTCTTTCACTTAGAGAACTCTGGAACAAGACTATTCAAGTAGAAGTGCAGCTGTACAAGTGGCAAAGTTTCTATTCCTGTATGGCTTTAGACAGGCAGAGCTGAAATGGAGACATTCACTTCCACATCTTTGTTCCTTGTCTTCATTCCTTTACACTGACAGGGTAATTAACCAATATTAATGGAAGCTTCCATGGATTTGAGCACACAAACACATGATCATATTTTTCCCCCTCATAAAAACGTACTTAGGGAAAATCATAAACAACTTTTTGGCCCTGAGCACTCTCTTAGAAGTTCCCAAACACAACAGCAATGATGGTTTTCCTGTTATGAGCCACCAAACAGTGTGAGTAAGATTGAGAGGCTGGAAGTTACTGCAGCTATTGCAGGATCACTCTACAGGCTCTGCTGCTTTTGGCTCAGCTGAGCTCCCCGTGCTGCTTCTGTCAAGCTGAAGAGAACAGATGACAATGGGTCTGTGTGTACGAGTGACTGGGGAGGGAAACTGCTTCCCACCTGCCTCTGGGAGCACTGCAACAGCAGATGAGGGACACACTGAGACCAGGGGCTTTACATCACTGCTGCTATCTCTGGTTTGAGGGAACAGGGGCCAGGTAAGGGCGACCTTCTTTGGAGATGCCCTTTGGGACATCAGCACGACCAGTGTTAAAAATAAATAGGAAAAATGCTTCTGATTTTCAATTTAAAACACTGAAAATAAGAAATGAGATTTTGGGCTTCATTACACTTTGTTTGAAACAGTCTTTGTAGTGATCATGTACTAATTAAGATTCTGAATCAGGTTTTGTCCAAAGAGTTCATAGATAGGAATAATCATCACACACAATCACAATTTCCCAGCAGAAGAATTTTCCTGTAAGGACATGGCTTGCATGTTAGTAGCAAACAAAAAACAACAACCACCACCAAAACCCAACAAAACAAGTCAACAGACCCACTCCTTCCCATCCAAAAAAACTCCAACAAGAAGCAAGCCCCTCCCAAACAGCTAAATCCAATGTACTGGTGAAACAAGCAAGCCTCTTCATGCCCATAATCCTGAATATGCCAAAGTCCTCCCTTCAATTCCTAACCCAAACCAGCAGACATCAAAACTGAGATCAGTGCAAGAGCCCCAACACAAATCCAGATGTGTATTTTTACCACAAAAGAACCTTGAATTAAAAAACGACAATTAAATAAGAAATCAAAAACCCCAAAGCCACTGGGATTTGCAAATAGTGAATCAAAATGGACAGTCAATATTCAAAGACATGCATTTATTTCTGCTGCAGAGGGATGATTCTTGTAGTTATTCCTTAACTTGCCTAAACCATCACAGCTGGCTGAAAAAAAAAGATAGAGGTGTTGTGATGTGTGAAGGAGAATGTGGGAAGTGAGCAGGAACTGCAGCACGGTTGACAAGCTGAGCTCACAGGCTGTAAACTGATTTTCATGACTTTTAATTTAGAGACAGACACATAAACACTGCTTGGAAACTCCTATCAGTGCTCAGCAGCTCACAGACAAGGAGCAAGTGGCCTCGTTTTAATGGAATGAGAAGACAAAATTGATTTACAGTGGAAGGCTCCTTTGCTGTAGCAGTTAATACTACATTTACATGCCTCTGTAATTTACTTCACTTATGGCTGTCTCTTGTATTAATATTCATTAGAAAAGTTCTCTTCTAATATTGCTTGATTTGACAGGAATGCATTAGCTATGACAAATACTTTATACTGTGCTCACACAATATTAATACAAGCAGAACTTCTGATAATTGCTGTTAACTAAAGACAAAGATCTTCTTTTCTGTTGGAATTTACTCTTCCCTCTCTTTTTCCAACCCTTCATATGTAGTTGTGATAAGTACCTATCAGTCAGAGCACTCCCTAAGCTCAGCTGGGCTTGCCAGACCACAGAAAAACTGAACCCACTCAGGACTTGAAGCAATTAAGAGTATGAGGCTAATTATCAGCACTGAAAATAAATGCCTCTGGTCAGTGCACATAATTAGAGATGTATTATAAAAAGGAAAACAACAAAGATTCTGATCAAAAACAACCACCAATACAAAGATACTACAGAATATTCTTATTTTGCTAAAATTTCACAGCTTATCTCTTCAGTCAAAGACAGCCCAAGTATGTAGCAATGACTTTGAAAACTATAAGCCAAATGAATAATGACTTTGTATTATCTGTATTCATTTGGCTTATATTTTTCACACAGATGTCCAAGATAATACAAAATATAAGACCTGTAGCAGATGACTATACCTCACACTTGGGCTTGGTGGTTTATTTCTTTTTTATTTCCTCCCCATCGTTGTTTTTCCCCTCATTATCCTCATTTCCAGGGTTTAATTTGAAGTGTCCTGGGAAGTGTTTTGCATTTTTAAAGTCTCTGCAAAGCACCAGAAAGCCTGTTACCTGCAGGAAAGGATTAGACAGATTTCCAGCCACAGATGGTTCTTCTGGACTATTACTGATCAACAGAAACGTGGCACTAAGTGCTACAGTGCTGACAAACACAGTTAATGCTAATTACTAGGAACGGGCTAATTCTAAATGCCATTAATTTTCTTCCTTGAAGTTAGCTAGGAATGCTTAAAAGCTGAAATAAAATGACAGCAGGAGACAGCCACAGAACAGGCTTTTGTAGAGGCCAACCAGGGATGGTGACTGGGAGGTAAAGCACTGTAGAAATAAAAGGCTGGGCATAATTCACCTTCTTTGCTCATCAGTGCCCTCAGGATGCTGGCTGTTGGTACCTGTAGCAACTGCATGGGCTGCAGGCTGAGAAAACAGCAGTGCAGTGACATTCCTTTTAGTTCTCTTCAGCTTGGAAAATCAGTATCTGCCCATCCAGGTAACAACCATCAATTTATCTGTATATCAAAATGATCTGACTTGTGCTTCCAGAAAAAAGATCCTTCTAGATGGATCAGTATGTGGATTTTCATAAACTTATTGCCACAAAGGCTGTTGTTACTGGGTTAATAGTTCCCAAATACGAGTATTTGGAAATAGAAGAGTGAATTAACATTATGAGCTGCTGATGTCCAGAGGCACTCTCCAAGCTGCCAGCTCCCAGGGCTGGGAGCACATCCCTCCTGGGCACACAGGGACTGGAAGCATCCCCCCTAAGCAGCAACTGAGCTGTGTCACCCTCAGAGGGTGAAAATGCTCTAGCCTGGCTGCAACCCCCTGCCCTTACCTAGCACCCAGGGGGGCAACAAGGAGCTGGCATGTGCAGATACAAGCTGACAAGGTTGTGGGCACGACCTGCAGCCTGTTCAGCTTCCCTGGGCATTGCTGATGCTAGTTCCTTACACTTGAAAGCAGGCAAAGGAAACAAAGCAGGCATCTTTCCCCCCTGGGAAATGCTGATTTCTTAATGGCAGCACTGCAAGCACGTTGGACTAGGTGGCTGAACTGGGTAATCTGTTTATGCAGCTGAGATGATACTGGAAACTTGCAGCTATTAAAGCAGCAGAGCAGAAAATGAAGCAGAAATAGTAAAAACTCTGGTGTAGCACAGGAAGGGATTAAAATGGTGTGGCAGCTGCCTCAAGACTCCTCTGCTAAGGTGAGTCAAGTGAAGAGCTCATCTGAGTGCTCTAATGCAAGAAAATGGCTATTTGCAAGCAAAATTAGAGCATTTGAAAAGCTTGATGAAAAAGTCAGTTTAAAACTCTCTAATACTGGGCTGAAACCATGGGTTACTAAAAATGCTACAACCTATGCTTTGATCTAGTGAAGAAATAAGTAGATCTGACTCTCCTGAAATGTTTCTTATAAGGCTTAAAACTCCTCAGAAGTGGACCAAGAAAGTGCAGACTGTACTGAATTACCATTCAAAACCAGCAACTAATTGCAAGCACAGGATCAAGGAGTTTCTGCTCTGTTCCAAATTAGTCCATAAACTGACAAAATAAACTATTGCACAATAGTAACAGGCTTCTGAAGCTGGTTTTTTTTTACATTAAAAAACTTGAAAGAGGATCTAGGACTGCAGTAGCTAAAGTTATTTGAAATACTAGTGTGTAAAACTGCAGAGCCAACCCATGTGAGCAGTGCCAGCCAAGCTGACACTGTCCTGAGCTGGCTTTTCATTCAAATAAAATTAAAACTTGCAACTGTAGAATGCTCCACCCAAATATCTCAAGCTAACAGGAAGAAAAAATCCTTACCAATTCAAGGTTCAAGGTCACTGTTCTGTTTTGCTGTGAACTAAAGCATTGACTTGTAAAGGAAATCAATTTACATCCAGGATCTCCCAAAGCTAAACTCAGAACGAGCCTGTTCATTCTGCTGTGCCCTGAGCAATGCTGAAATGATCCAAAGAAATCACTTGCCAAAACAAAGGCTGACTTTATGATATCATAAAGTATATGGAAGCATAAGAGCTAAGATATACAGACTGCACTGAACTGTCTTCAATTAAGCACCCTTGATATAATAATAACATCTAAAAGGGTATCCACAAAGCTCTACGAGCAATTTGCACACTGGGATCATACAGTAAATTTTCTATGCATCCACCAGCAGATTTTTTTTATGGTATTAAATTGTATTTTTAATTTTAAATACAGTTGACAATTATATCATTGTTAGAAATAGAATTTCCTTTAGTTGCAGAAGATTACAAGAAAATATGTCTATAAAAGTGCTAATAAATAGGCAGTAGCACTTTTAAGATGCATGTTAATGCCATAAATACAGCAGCATGTCTCCCTCAGCTTTACTTAAAGGAAAAGTTAAGCTGAGTTGCCCTTAGAATGAAGAACTGAACAACTTGAAGAGTAAATGATAAAACAGGGGAACTACAGCACACAACAGCAGATAATACAGGAATTCTTCATATATGGAAACCCTCACAAACCTTAAAGTGGAGCCACGACCAAAACATATGCTTATAATAACCAAAATAAGCTGAAAAGCTGAATGTAAGTGGGATAAAATGATAGTGTAGATAAAATGAGAGCAAAGAAAATAAGTGATACTCCTTTTCCAGTGAGAATTCCTTTCTGTTACAGGTTCTGGAGCTGCCTAAATACATTTACACACAGAGCACAGAGAGCTAACAGCCATGTCACCTTGAGGGAGAGACAAGCCAGGTGTGCTAATTAATGGTTTTGGAGGGAACAACAGTTAATTACCTGGCTTACACACAGGAGGGCCAATATTGCAAACAAATATTCAGAAATATATTAATACAACTATATTCAAGGAATATTTTTTATTTTTAAATAAAATTGCTGTGCTATTCATTGTATTTCATCCTATAATGAAGCCTTTTCCATAGTGATGTTTCCCAGGGACCTGTGTCCCCCTTTGCAAAGCTCTAGTTCTCCTTCTGAGTGGGTAACACATCATCTAACTCATGCTGAACAATAAACAAACACATACACACAGTCCAAATGTTCAAGACCTAATTTGTAATCGTGTGGTCATGGAGAATCCTTTTTAAGTTCAATAGCTTTGGAGAAGATCAATATTTAGCCATATGCAATCAATATTTAGCCATATGCAATCAATATTTAGCCATATGCAACAACTCCAGGGCTATTTTTTTACACAGTTTTAATCTCAGTGAAAAATAAACCAAAAAAAACCACAAAAACACGGGGGAAAAAAAATATTTAAAATATACAACAACCCCCTTTTGGCTCTGGCAGCAGCTAAACACCACCCAGTCCCCTCCTACAGCTTCTCCCCTCCTCCAAACCCCCTGCTCTGGGTCAGGAGGAGGAACAAGGTGAGACCCTGGGGTTGGGAAAAAGTTTAGTGAACCCCCACCAAGAAAACATGAATAATAATAATAATAACACCACTAATGAAATAATAAACAGAGTACAATATAAACCAGGAGGCCTTACCTGAGCTGCCCCTTCCCTTGCTGTGGCCCCAAGCTGCAGAGAAGCTGACCCAGGTGCCCTGGATGGGCAGCCCTCCCCCTCTCTAACAGAAATGGAGCCCTGGCTGCCCCCTGGCTGCCCTCCCCTTCTGCAACACCACTGGCTGCCCCTTTGCTGCCCCCCTCCCAGCTCTGGTGATCAGGAAGCACCACCCAAGCCAGGGGACCCCAGGGTGCCCAATCCTCAGAACAGGGTGCTCAGCAGGGCAGAGGACACTGATATTTTGGTGATTCTCTGGTATTTATGACTGTCACATTCTAACATATCTTTCTGAATCAATCCATTTCACACCAGCTTCATTTCTTTCCCCTGCAAGTTTATTCCTCCCCCTTGCTTTACTGTTTCCATGCCCAAGGCCTCCCCAGCCTGGCTGCTCCCTCCTGCTCCACCTGTTCTCAGTTTAGAATTATCCCAGCTGCCCTAAATTGGTTATTTCAGGAGCAGGTCTCAGCTGCTGACCTAAAACTTCTTAGATGAAAAGACAAAAGGACTGCAAAGGAGAAGCTCAGTTAAAATTATCCCACAGAGAAGAATTTTCATGTGCCAGTAAAAGGAAAATAAGAGAATTTATCCTTTCTCCCATGCTGATTCCAACACTTATGTTCTGACTGGGGGGAAAAAACCCTCTCCTTTTCTTTCTAATCTCTCAGTCTTCTCATTTCTGGTGATGCCTTTATCACTTCTGAATGTTTAAAACACATTAACAGGGGCTACCTCCCTAAGTTGTCTCATCTCCCATGTAGATGGGAGAGGTGCCAGCATTTTGTTCTCTGACAGCACAGGCCTCTTAGCTGTTAAAACTCTGCTAATGCCAGGTGACCCTGTCTGTGCCCTGGCCCAGATCCACTCTTTTTCCATTTTTCTCTGTTTNTATCATTGTTAGAAATAGAATTTCCTTTAGTTGCAGAAGATTACAAGAAAATATGTCTATAAAAGTGCTAATAAATAGGCAGTAGCACTTTTAAGATGTATGTTAATGCCATAAATACAGCAGCATGTCTCCCTCAGCTTTACTTAAAGGAAAAGTTAAGCTGAGTTGCCCTTAGAATGAAGAACTGAACAACTTGAAGAGTAAATGATAAAACAGGGGAACTACAGCACACAACAGCAGATAATACAGGAATTCTTCATATATGGAAACCCTCACAAACCTTAAAGTGGAGCCACGACCAAAACATATGCTTATAATAACCAAAATAAGCTGAAAAGCTGAATGTAAGTGGGATAAAATGATAGTGTAGATAAAATGAGAGCAAAGAAAATAAGTGATACTCCTTTTCCAGTGAGAATTCCTTTCTGTTACAGGTTCTGGAGCTGCCTAAATACATTTACACACAGAGCACAGAGAGCTAACAGCCATGTCACCTTGAGGGAGAGACAAGCCAGGTGTGCTAATTAATGGTTTTGGAGGGAACAACAGTTAATTACCTGGCTTACACACAGGAGGGCCAATATTGCAAACAAATATTCAGAAATATATTAATACAACTATATTCAAGGAATATTTTTTATTTTTAAATAAAATTGCTGTGCTATTCATTGTATTTCATCCTATAATGAAGCCTTTTCCATAGTGATGTTTCCCAGGGACCTGTGTCCCCCTTTGCAAAGCTCTAGTTCTCCTTCTGAGTGGGTAACACATCATCTAACTCATGCTGAACAATAAACAAACACATACACACAGTCCAAATGTTCAAGACCTAATTTGTAATCGTGTGGTCATGGAGAATCCTTTTTAAGTTCAATAGCTTTGGAGAAGATCAATATTCAGCCATATGCAATCAATATTTAGCCATATGCAATCAATATTTAGCCATATGCAACAACTCCAGGGCTATTTTTTTACACAGTTTTACTCTCAGTGAAAAATAAACCAAAAAAAACCACAAAAACACGGGGGAAAAAAAATATTTAAAATATACAACAACCCCCTTTTGGCTCTGGCAGCAGCTAAACACCACCCAGTCCCCTCCTACAGCTTCTCCCCTCCTCCAAACCCCCTGCTCTGGGTCAGGAGGAGGAACAAGGTGAGACCCTGGGGTTGGGAAAAAGTTTAGTGAACCCCCACCAAGAAAACATGAATAATAATAATAATAACAACACTAATGAAATAATAAACAAAGTACAATATAAACCAGGAGGCCTTACCTGAGCTGCCCCTTCCCTTGCTGTGGCCCCAAGCTGCAGAGAAGCTGACCCAGGTGCCCTGGATGGGCAGCCCTCCCCCTCTCTAACAGAAATGGAGCCCTGGCTGCCCCCTGGCTGCCCTCCCCTTCTGCAACACCACTGGCTGCCCCTTTGCTGCCCCCCTCCCAGCTCTGGTGATCAGGAAGCACCACCCAAGCCAGGGGACCCCAGGGTGCCCAATCCTCAGAACAGGGTGCTCAGCAGGGCAGAGGACACTGATATTTTGGTGATTCTCTGGTATTTATGACTGTCACATTCTAACATATCTTTCTGAATCAATCCATTTCACACCAGCTTCATTTCTTTCCCCTGCAAGTTTATTCCTCCCCCTTGCTTTACTGTTTCCATGCCCAAGGCCTCCCCAGCCTGGCTGCTCCCTCCTGCTCCACCTGTTCTCAGTTTAGAATTATCCCAGCTGCCCTAAATTGGTTATTTCAGGAGCAGGTCTCAGCTGCTGACCTAAAACTTCTTAGATGAAAAGACAAAAGGACTGCAAAGGAGAAGCTCAGTTAAAATTATCCCACAGAGAAGAATTTTCATGTGCCAGTAAAAGGAAAATAAGAGAATTTATCCTTTCTCCCATGCTGATTCCAACACTTATGTTCTGACTGGGGGGAAAAAACCCTCTCCTTTTCTTTCTAATCTCTCAGTCTTCTCATTTCTGGTGATGCCTTTATCACTTCTGAATGTTTAAAACACATTAACAGGGGCTACCTCCCTAAGTTGTCTCATCTCCCATGTAGATGGGAGAGGTGCCAGCATTTTGTTCTCTGACAGCACAGGCCTCTTAGCTGTTAAAACTCTGCTAATGCCAGGTGACCCTGTCTGTGCCCTGGCCCAGATCCACTCTTTTTCCATTTTTCTCTGTTTTTAGGAGCTGTTCTTTGCATTTAAGGCATAGCATGTAACATTCACAAGCAATATTAAAGACTTTTCCATAGTGATGTCTCCCAGTGACCTGTGTTCCCCTTTGCAAAGGTCTGTTTCTCCTTCTGAGTGGATGATAAATAATTCAACTCATGCTGAACTTTCTCCTCAATAAATAAACAAAAATAGTCCAAATGTTCAAGACCTAATTCATAATCATGTGGTCATGGAGAGTCCTTTTTAAGTTCAACAGCTTTGAAGATCAATATTTAGCCATCTGCAATCAATATTTATCTAGATGCAACAACTCCAGGGCTATCTTTGTACCTGGCTCTAATCTTAGACACCAGCTCTGGATTCAGAAAGCCCAAGTGCAGGATAATGAGCATAGTGGACAAGACATAGGATGACAGAAAATTCTATCCACAGTTTGAAAGGTGTTCCTAAAGTGTCTGTCCTTCTAGCCCAAGTGAAGGTGTGAAGCATCCTGATGAGGAAAGGCAGGAAGGAGGGTCAATGTGGGAAGCTGTGAAGGACACAGAACAAGTTTCTGTGTGGATGCTGGGAATACATGGTGAAAAGATGAGTTGTTATCAACTGGAAAACCAAGCAACACTGAAAGCTGGCTTGTATTCCACCAGGAAGGGGGCTTGTCTCTGGAAGGCTCACACTTTTCTGTCCTGAGTGACTACAGGTATCACATAATAAATGATAAATATCACTGAAAGGAGGACTTTAATGGAGTTAAAGGGTTCCCACATGTGCTTTGTGTGACTGCCCACTGCACTCTTGGTGGGATTTGCTCCCCTAAAGACTTAGGGGAATAAATCAAGTAAATCAAATTCAAGTCTTCAATCATTCTACAAGTTTGCTGAAAGGGGTAAAAAACCCAACCAAGCCAGCAAGCCAGCTCTCACAGAAGGAGCAAAGAACCCCACATATTACCTTGTCTCTAACACAGCTGAACCACCAGGAATCATCTCTGAAAGTTTTTGTGGAGTCCTCCTGCACTGTGGGCTGCACATCCCCATTATTTATTGCAGTAACTCACTGGCATCACCTCTAACAAGGCAGCTCCAGAATAAATAACACACCAAACTGCTGCTTCAGCCCAGACTGGGCTGGTGTACTCTAATCTTCAGTGCAAAGCTCTGCAGCTTTCCTGGTGCCATTTGGTTTGCTGGAGCTAGGGGTAAGCTAGGCACTGAGCTGAAGTGCTGGCCACTGTGCTGTGACTGACATGTAACTCACCATGCTGCACAGGATCTACTGGAGGTGAGATCAACACGACCCTGTCCCCACTGTTCTTGGAATGACCTAGTAATCTTCAGCACAGAGCTGGGAAGTACAGTGGAAAAAGCTTTTGTTTCAAATGATCACAAATGCTTAGTAACTGAATTTATTTCTAGGTATTAAAGATTAATAAATGTGTTTTATTAATTTATACAATGATTCCTTCAGAGCTGCTTATTACTATCAGAATATTTTACTTCTAAGGTGCAAGCTCACACTGTGCAGCATATTCTGGGGTTATTCTAGCTTTTAGAAATCATTGTTTCTTCAAAGGAGAATTGACACCAAGGATGCTAATATATATAAATGTTCACCTATGTAAGTATCTCCACGCTATGGAATTTATCCAGGAGGTCACACCCAACAGGCTAAGCTGAGGAAACTCCTGCATAGGCTTTTTGTCTGCACTGGATTTCTAATGTTCTCCTGCTTATGCTGATAAAAACCTGATTTGTGCTCCTGCCCTTGGCCACAGGCAGGTCATGCATCTTGTCAGGGATCTGATTCAGAGCCTGATGGAGAGACTCACACTGGATTCAAAGCACCTTGGAAAATCCTTCAAATTTACACATCATAAGATAAAGGCTTTTGAATAATGCATATTAAAGCTTGAGAAGAACTCTTTTCAGTTCTTTTTTCCAATCACTAGATGATGTTTTGTAACTAATAAATCACTCTTTCCAACCAACAAGGTTTGTATGGAAATAGGGGCTTTCTGTTCTGAACATAACAGGTAATGGCATGAAAAACTTTTATATGTTATTTTTAGAAACATCCATTTCCAGAAATAACTTTTCACATCGTTTCTCTTCTCCCATGTTTGATTTCTTTCATCATAGAAACAAAAGTCCTCAGAATATTTTCTGTGTCTTTCTTTCTTTCACTGGTAGCAACCAGGAAAATAACAGAACAATTGGTTTTTGAAGCAATCCCAGTACAATTAGGATATAAATCTCCATAAAAGCATATGCTGCCTGTAAGTGAGGGCTAAAGCAAAGAGATGGAAAGTGAATTGTCTGTAACAAATACAGCAAAGATGTATCTTAAGGAAATTACTGCACATCTGCAAGGTATTTTTTGGTGATAATTGGTTAGTGCACATCCATTTACAGAGCTAAACTTACTGAGTGAGGAGGGGCTCCCAGGGAGCAGGTTTCAGCAGCAGGACAAAGGTGCCTGTTGGTTCACAGGTAGTTTTTGGCTTGTTTGGGGAAAGGAGCTGATGATGACTAAATGTGCAAATGCACCTTGTGAGATACTAGATGACCCTTCAGCAAATTGACAACCTCCCTCTGAAATTTCCAGCACACATATTGTAAATGGGAGCTTAATGAAAGCCTGTTGACTTTACCAAATACTCACACAGATTTTATTTGCAGAGGAATACCTTTTACCCACACATTAATTTAAAGATTATTACTCCAGTCTGAAGACTCATTTAAGGAGAATCATTTGCATCAAGAGCACTTACCTGATTGTGTGGAATGGAAGTTTTTTTCCAGCTCAAAACCATGCAATAGCCGTTTTAAACAAAATAATGCAATGTTTGAAATTTATGAGAATTGGATTTTACTAACAAAGCTTTTGCAAGAGGCTTCTAGACACAAGCAGCACAATTTGCTACGTTGTTGGCAGTTAAATGTGCTCTAGGTCATTAATTATGGGGGAATACTGCATAAGGACTAGCAGGTTGAGCTCTGTTGATGTCATTTAGCCACTGTTGAGATTAGCAGGTGGTGAGTGTTGGCCTAAAAGCACGAGGAGCCTCTTGTGACTGTTGCACGAGTGTCACACTCTGAGCAGAGGGGAGCACACAGAGATGGGCTGAGCATGAACCAACGTGGCAAGCACCAAACCAAACGGACATGGAAGGAAACAGGCAAACAGAACCAAACCAAACCAAACCCAAACAAAACCAACAAAGATTGTCTCTTAACCTGTTTTGTCAGAGCTGGTATTGATGGTATTGGTAGTGATGGAAGTGAAGGTAGTCTTTGCGCTGTCCTTGGGAGTAACACATTTCTGCTTATTTTTCATGGCTTCCAGTGCTTTGAGCTTCTTGGCATGTTTAGTGCCTTTGTAGTGGGCCGCAGCCTGGCTCTACAAAGGAGAACAAAATGAACCATGCAATCAGGCTCATTTCTCAACTGGCATTCTCTGTATTACTACAAATACAGACTACCTTTCAATAACGGGTACCATTCACATTATCCACGTGGGGACCAAACAGAAAGTTCCCTTTAGAATGATGCTTGGGGACAAAAGAGACTCCAGGTCCCTGCAGAGGGTGTATCCCTGCAGAGCAGTGTGTGACTTGCAGAATAAGGTTGGTCTAGTTTACCTTTCTACCATCAGTTTTTCTATTGAGGCTTTGCTTTTGCATTAAAAATGTAATTCTCAGGCAAGAGGGAGGAAGGTTCTCTCCCCACAGCAGCTTTGCTCTGTTCCAGCTTCTATTTCTGACCAGAGGTTTTGCCAAAGCTTCCCTCAAGAGCAGTTTACTGTTCACAGGAACTACTTAGCAGAGACTGATATAAAAAAATAAACCAAAAAACCCCAACCCAAACCAAAACCAAAGGAAGAAAAGCAAAACATAAACCATTGTTTTTAAAGCCCATCACCAAAGACTGAACTGAATATGAGGCAGATGTGCAATTAACTCTCTTACTTAAAAAAAAAATTACTTTAGTCCACTTGCTATAAAAGCTGGTGTGCAAAATTCAAAGCCTGAAGCATCCTTTCCATGGAGAAATCTTGCACAAATCCTATCAGAATCCCAAATATATTTTGGCTACTTACTAGCACTAAGCTAAGAGCATTGCTGTGAAGTTTTATATATTACACTGGAAGTATCTTTATTATTCTGAGTTCATACTAATTTTATGTTGCAAATACACTTTCAGAATGGTATTTGAAGGGAAAGATTAAACATTATACAAAAACCACTGGAATATTTATCAGTATTCCAAGTTTATTTCTTTAATTATTTAAACTCTTATAAGAAAGACAGCCTTCCAGTTAACCTGAAAAATGCCTTATATTTTTAATCCTGAACTTCAAGCTTTTGCAAGTAAATCCTTTTTTTAGCCAAATTATTAAGACTTTAGAAAAACAGTCAATATTTAGCTACTACACAATCGAAAAAAAATGAAAAGCAACTCTGCTGGGTCAGCCCAACGACCCAAAGAGGTCAATATTTTGTTCCTGGCATGAAACAACAGCAGATATCAGAGCAAATAGGAAAGGCAAATCCTTTCTATTGACAAATCAGAAGAGGAAAAAAACACATGTAATTTTGTGGCTACAATCTCAAGGGATCACAGGGATAAAATGACAGTCAGTCAGCTCACTGAGTTTTATTTTCTGTCATCTGTTAGTCATTATTTAATGGGTTATTTGATGTGCTAGATTCTGGGGAGAGAGGAAGGCCTAGTGGATAGCACAGTAAGAGCGTATATTAATTAATCTTGAGACTGATGACTTTCAGCTTGCATGGAAAGTCATGATTCCTTCCAGATGCCTGAGATTTGCTAAGCTCAAGGTCAGCAGAGAAGAAGCAAAAGGCTTTGTGTAACCCAGAAAACATGTATATGTGTGTGGTTATACATGTACAGATACAGACACATGCATGTGCTCTTGAGTATTTAAATGCATCATTCAGTTTGGTTGCAAAGCCAGTTTCTCTAGAGCTAAAATATTGTCAATATTGTAGTAGGTACCCTTATTGAAAGAACACTGGACAGTGAAGTTATTAATTAGAAACAACTCAAACAGAAACAGCACAATCATGCACCTTTTACAGTTCCCAACACAGAACAGAGACATACTGCAATGCCAAATACAGTCAAGAGATGTTCATTACTGTTAAATTGAAAGACCAGTGGAAATCACAATGATGCATTAAAAATGACATTATACAGCACATCCTCAGCTCGCCAGCATCTCAGCTATTGGTAGTTTCTAGTGCAATTTGGTCCCCAGTCAGTTGCAGATTCTGACTGCACTTTTCCCCTTCCCTCTGTGTCACTCAGCTGCTGGAAGGGAATTTGCTGCTACACAGAGCTGTCCCTTGCTCTGCTCCCACAGAGCACTGCCACTTTACCCAGACTACTTCAACAGGAGCTTTATGCCCTTTTTTATGTCAACCTTTAAACCTCCATCTTCTATGTGGACAAGAAGCCCTATATATAACTGTGGCTGGCACATTGCTATTTGAGAGCAGACACATTCACCTAAGCATTTAACCAGTTGTAAATTGGTTTATGCTGAACTTTTACAATTGAACTGGAAACCTTAAAAAAGAAGAGTCTGCCATTACGTTTCCTTACAGAAGAATGTATGAAATGGAAAGACAGCCATAAATATCTTCTTCAGCACAGCAACTTTAAATGTGGTACCTCACAGAATCAATTCTTGCAGCCATAAGAGGACTAAAATAATCCTCACTGTTCAAATGGCATTTATTTGTAGCTTATCAAACTCGTTGCATACATGGTATTCACTCTTAGGCTAAATGCAAAAACAGGATAGCCATAAAATGCAATTATTCCCAGCATTCCTGAAAACATAAGAAACACCGAGAGACAGCAGAAGAGGGAAAGACAACTTAGTCCTACTCTGGTGCCAACCATGATGCTTAACTGAGTGAAGAGCCTACCCCTCAGGAAGGTGACAAGGAGTCTCCTTCTGGACACTTCAGAATTCCACAGCTGCAGAACCCAAGCAGGTAAATTCACCTGGTTATAAATTACATTTCCCAGCCTGGTGCTCAAATGAGTTGTGAGCAGAGGTGAGAGGAGAAATCCTCACCTACAGAAGCCAGTGGCAATGACAGGAGCTCCTTCTCATGCTGTGTGCAAGGGCACTGATGCTCTCATCGCTTGTTCTGATGGAGGCCAGTCCCTTTGGAGAAGCAACTGTTTGATCTCCAATCAGGTCTTCTTGCAAATTCAAGCAATTCAGGACAACCCTACAGTAAAATAATCCCCATTGCAACAGAACACTTCACAATCCTAGTCCATCAACTATCCTAAACCCCATCTACTGTTAAATTCTTTCTTTTTATGATCACAAAAGAAGACAAAGAGGTGATTTTTTTTCTTTATCCATAGTGTCCAAGTGCCTCTCACCTCACAGTTTCCATGGTAGATACAGAGTTAACCCCTAGCACTGTGAAGACAAGTCACTGTCACCTGCCATGTCAGAAATATGTCAAATATTGCTGGAGCAGCTTTAAAGGAAACTAAGGAACTATCATTCTTGAAGAAGATGTCTAGCTGGGAAGTAAAAATCACATTATTACTTCATACCTGAAGTGGAAAATCTCAAGCATCCTTAACTCACTTCTGAATGCTTTGATCCTGCAAATTGCACGCAGACAGACTCAGGACTGTGGGAATTACTTCAAGGAAGTGGCAAGGTGATAAAAAGCAAATCACTTTTCCAGGCTGATTGTCATGAGTTCTGCCTGTTTGAGAAGTTTGAGTCAGTTTAAGCATCTCTTTTGCAAAACAACTGTTCTCCTCTGGTTCCATGGATCTGTTTTGAATCATTAGGGAACTTTCTAACCCTTAGATTCTGTAACTTTCCCAAACTGTTAGAATAAAAAAAATGTATTTTTTAAAAGAACATGTATTACATCTATGTATGTTATAAACACACAGACATACACATACCATAAAAGAATAATTCTATATGCATGTGTGATCAATTAATAATATCAGCCTTAGTGTCAAAACTCAGTTGTATTTTCTGTAAGTACCACAGTTACCACAGGGCCATCATGCTACCAAGCAACCTGCAATGTGCAACACAGTGAGAAAAATTCACTATTTTAAGAACTTAAAAACCATGGAGTGAGTAATATCACCAAAATTCAGTGCAGGATGTCTCTGTCCTTTCAGTTTGCACTGTGGAAGCTGTGAGCCATGGAGAGTGCCCTGCTGCACACACACTGCCACGTGGCCAACGAGCAGCAAGGCTGCAGCCTGTCTGCACCATCAGAAGCCCCAGACAAGGTCTGGGAGGGAGAAAAGTCCTTTTTGTCTGTCTGAGATTTCAGATGATCACATCTTTGTTTTTCACCAGGATGCCACCATCACCTCTGCTATTCCCTCCAACACAATGGCAGCAATTCTGGCTAGGAGATCGGTTACAGATGTGACATCCTCCAGAATAAAAAGCTCTCCAAGCAGTTTCCCAGCTCAAAGTGATGCTGCCAGTGAGACAGGCACAGCTGACAGCAGTAACACACAATAAGGCTCAAGCCCAGAGGGCTCCTGTCCTTGGAGCAGGGAGGGAAATTGCTGATGAGACTCCTGTGCTACATCTTGTCTCCATCTCTGAGTACAGAGTCTTCTCCCAAAGCTGGGCTGTCAATAAGTACTTTAAATTTGATTTTACAGGTATTCCAAGCAGACAAGCAATGATTTCAATCAAAGGAGCTTTTAGATTTTTGGAACAAGCATCAGATTTGTTTGGAATGCCTGCAAAGGCTGCCCAGAGCTGCCAGCAGTGCTGAGGGAAAGGGGCAGCATGGAGCTGAGAGAGCTGTCCTGCCAGCTAAGTGCTGGTTACAAACCTCAGCTGGTCCTGCACAACCTGCCACTCAGTTAACTGCAAAGCTGACAGAGAGAATCCAACAGCCATGAAATGCTGGGCAAGCTTTGAGGAGTTCAGGTGCAATCATATGGGCTTTGACATTTCTCATCTCCTTCAGCCCAGCAGAGGTGATCAGGCCCACAGCTGGAACAGCTGTATGAAATGGTATGCTGTGTGAGAGAAGAGAGGTCAAACTAGGCAGCCCTAGGAGCCCTTTCTGGTTCTAAAACCCAAGACATCATTTCATGGTTTAGATTTCTCTCAGCAGCCATTATGAAGAGAGGAATTTCCAAATGCTACTGAAATGTAATGCTGAGACTCCAAACTTTCTGGTGCAGAAAAATCCCTTCATACCTAATCCCATTAATTATTAATGTGTTGATACTTATTTATCACTCCTCATTGTTATTATGCTGTTCTTACTTTGTTATTGCTCAGTGCTGATTTTTATCAGTCTACGGCAACTGTAACTCAAATGAAAGGAAAAAAAATCCCAAACATCAAATATCAGCATTAAGAATGACAGAGATCTGATCTACATAAAATGGTACAAAGAAGTCAGATATTTTAAACAATTTTCCATCCACGTCCACTAAATGCTGCAATGCTCCTGAATTGATTAAGCAGCACTGCAGTTTGATAAGAAAAGGTTAATTCCACCTTGCAGGCATGGTTTTAGCACCTGGAGAAATGCTGATTTAATTCACATAACACTCGTGTGAAATGAAAGACTCTGTGTTTCCTTTTTATAACATTTTAGCCATGGATACTTGTGACATCCAGAACCAAGAGGTTAAACCATCAGAACTAATGAAGTATTAAAATACCTCCATGAATAATGAAGAATATTCAGAAGTCCTCTTTCTTTATTCTTTAAAAAGACTTCAGTTAACCACTGTCACTTCCCAAGCAGCTGCATTAAAGTCTAATGTTCTCAAACAGGCTGGAGCCCCTGTGCAAGCTTTCTGTGAAGATGGGAGCTCAGAACAAAGCCTTCCAGGGTATAAAATACCAGGGGAGGAAGATGGCAAATGGGCAGAGCATTCACTGTAACAAGCTCTCCTGAAGTGTGCACGTGGGGCGTGCAAACACAGCCCAGTGTGAGCAGGCAGGGCTGAGGGAGAGCTGCCAGCCTGCCCCACTCCCTGCTTCTGCAACACTGCCTTCCCTGAGGAGATGCACATTCCTGCATCCTCCTGGAGTGAAAACAAGGCTCTGATGATGAGCAGCAAGTGTGGAGAGCTCTCAGCTGACCCCCACCAGGTCTGTGCTGGGATGATGCTCAGCATGCCTTGGCTTGCTTTGCAGCACCCACACTCACTGCTGGAGGAACCCTCCAGCTGAAGGAAGCAGAGCTCTCACCAAGGGAATCTCCTGGTGTTCCTAAGCTGGTGGTGTGTGCCCGGGCTGTATGGACAGTCAGGCAGTGCTTGGAGCACACTCCAGGATGCTTTCTGCACTTCAACACCACAAGCCCAGCTGGAGCAGCAGTATGGGACAGTGATGCTTTCTGTCTTCAGAGCCCTATGACGTTTAAAACTGGACTGTAAAAAAAATCTGTCATCTATTATGCTTAACCCTACTATTAAATTGCATCATTCAATAAGTGCTTTTTCCCTTGGGTATGCATTAACAGTTTCCTTTTTGCAGACAAGTGCACAAATATGATTAGCTATTGCAAATTGCTTCTTATTCTGTTACTGGTAAGTAATTTTTATATTATTGCACTGTAAACAGATGCTATTTTCCACTACATATTCAGCAGTAATGAGCTAATTCAATGTGTTAAGACAACAAAAGATCTTCAAGAATGAGCTGTTTGCTTCCACAGTCCAAGCTCCAGTGAAATCTGTGCTGAAATCACCCATCTTAGGAAGTTAGCAAATTACTCCAGAAGCCCTCTTGCAAAGGAACTTTCTTGAGTCCATTTATTCAAATCCTCAGTGTGTTCTGCTACCTTCCTAATATGCATATTATTGATCAACCTCTGGCATATTGATTCAGAAGCTATATTTTGAGCATTGGCTGATATACTTCATTACTTTTCTCACGAAGGAAGGACATTTTTGGCAGGAGGTTTACAACTATTTCATTATACACTCCTGTGAATTCATCATACAGCAAACTCCAGAAACAATCAACCATGCTGTTCTCATTGCCCTTTGCAAATTGCAAGGACCACCTTGCTGAGAGGAGAGAAAAAAGACAGCAAGCATGTTAAGTTTAGACTGTGTGGGTGAAATCCTGGCACCACTGAAGTCAACAGCAATGTTGACATTTATTTCACCCTGGGCTGGCGACTGAAAACAAAACCAAGTGTGATGTTCCACATGGACCCAGTGGAAAGAATTGCAATATAAATGGGCAGGCTTCTAAGGAGCCAAGAAAACACCATGCACAGCATCAAAGAAACCTGTCAGCTGAGAAAAAACCAGCAATGCTTTCACCACAGAAATGGGGTCTATGCATTTGGAACACACTACTTGTCTGTCCTCACTAGAGCTTGTGTTTGGGCTGGGGTTCTGGACTCACTCTTGGCTGTACTGGCACGTTGCACACACACACACCCTGCACAACACTCACTATCATCTCACTCAAATGGAAATGACTTTTTCTGCTCTTTCTTTACTTGCTTCTACTCAACACTGCTGGAGACAACCACACCACCTGATTTGCACAGGAATGTTTTCCTGGTTTTCTCAAACCTGCTTGTGAGAGGGGTGTGTAAATACACACCTGACTACACTCCCCACAGCCAGCCTGCCATGGCAGCAGGAATATCCTACTGCATGGAAAGGTTCCCAGCAGCAGAACACTTGATATACATCAGCAGACGTGCAGCTATAAAGCTAACAAAGGCTCTCCCATTTTGTCAGAGATATAATCCATGGTCTTGCTGTCTTTACTGGGTTGACATAACCTGTGCAGCAGTTTCTGGACAGAGAGAAAGCCACAGCATGTATCAGAAACACTACATCATGGTCTCTGAGGAATAAATCAGAAGAAGGCCCCTGGAACTCTCAGTCTCAACTGAATCTGGGTGAGCATTTTTCCACTGTAAAGCAACTATTTTTCATCCTGGAGACAAATTATATCCAAGTCTATAATAAAAATATAACAAATACATAATAAATAGAAGAACTTATCTCCCCAGTGCAGCACTTTACACTATAAACTGTTTCAATAATGACACTCATGCCAACATCACTAAACCAGACAAACCAAATAGACCCTCAGAAGAACAGGAAGGGTCCCAGGTCAAAGAGCGGATAGGAAGGGTTAGGAGCAGCCAGCAAACTGCCTGGGGACACAAGTTCTTGCAGGTGGAGAAGAATCCAAGGCCACCAGGCTGGAGTGTGGCTGTCACCTACAGCAGGTGATGTCTGACTGCTAAGCCAGTGGGACACCTAGGCTAGGCACAGGACAACTGCCTTTAGCTCCCTGTCCTACCAAATCTACACGTGTAACTTCTAAAACTTTCACTCTATAGAGGGTTGAATCTTTAATTCAGATCTCCTTCAGTTTCACCTTACAGATACAGTTTCAGACTCAACGTTTTTGCCCTTCAGTCTCCTAAAAATACACTTTATTGCATTCCAAATACAAAGCAGTTATTGACATTCAGCTGAGGATTTTAAGATGCATTAGCACCTTCAAGCTTACACACAGTAAATCAACAGGTTTATTCAGGCAGACAACTGGCCAGGAATATAACTGGGAGCTTTCAGGCTAAACCAAAGGGTTTCCTGCTCCAAATAAGGTAGGAGGACAAGCAGCTGTCTGCTGCTGCTGGATTAAATCTATGGCCAAATTGTTTATTCACTCAAGTGTAAACATGCCTTTCAGTCACTCAAATAGAAATCTGTGGTTTCTGCAGGAATACGGGTTTAAAACTCCCTGCTGTTTTCTAGAGGACAGCCCCTACCTTCTTTACAGACAGACCCCATCATATGATGAGTGAACAGATTAATTACCAGAGGAGCCAGCAACAGCAATTCCCATCTGTGTGAGCCTGTGCTCCATGTGGCTGCACAGCCCCCTTGCCTTTTTTCTGCTTAATCCACTCAGGGCTCCAAAAAGAGGTGGAGCCCACTACTGCTCATTAAACAAACAGAAATGAAGGCTGATCTTAGCACATCAAACAGAGCTTTACTAAACAGGCCTGGGTATGTGGTGATGCAGTGTGAAGAATCTCAGAAAGTGGCTCCAGAGGTGATGTTAAGCATAAGATCCTCCTGCTGATTTATCTCAATAATGATGAGAATTATTTGCCTTCCCCAGCCAAAGGGCCTCCAGGGCCAGCCCATCACTTGGCAGGTTGAAAATGCCCCCGTGCAGCTGGCAGGGAAGCACTGAAGGCCCCATCTCATCCAAAATGCCCCTCGTGTTTGCACAGTGAGCATCCTGGAACACCTTGAGCCTGTCTCAGCCCCCAGACAAGCAGCAGCCTGGCTTCTCAGCTACAGCCCCAGTCCATAAAAGTGCTCCATTAAAAATGCATATTTAGCAAATGCAGTTTTTATAGGAGAGAGGAGTAGTACCTGCAGAAGACAGGGACTGTTGTGACTGCCACGACCCACTTCAAAGCCTGAATGAAAATTCATAGTCCAATTACAGTAAGTGGCTGCATCTCCTGCCTATAAATCAATCTCCTCCTTCTCTGGTGCCCATAATGGCAGGAGCAGCCAAAATAAATCACCAGGCTGATTCCACGAGGACATTGGTGGGGTGGAGAGCAGCACACGGAGGGAAAAAGTAGATAAATAATTTTGGCCTTCATCTTCCCACCCAGGGAACATGGATCTCAGCATCTTGGGATACAAGTAGATTTTCTGAGAAAGGAGTAATTTTAAAAATCCCGATTTAAAGCAGCTACTCACATTTAAACTCTTGGAGAAGTGCTTCTGCCATTACTTCTTAACACACACCAAACCAGATGTAGGCTTCAGCCATCTTAATTTTTATACAGGCATAAGTAATGAGGGGGGAAAAATCAAAATCATTAGGGCTGCCTTTAGAGATGTGAACCATAAGTAACCCCAGCTGGAGAAAGTCTGGAGGACAAACCAACTCCCCTTGCCCTGCCCAGACTAATTTGTTTCTGGACTTGGGCAGTGTGTGTTTG
This sequence comes from Ceyx cyanopectus, assembly GCA_013401355.1. Classification (NCBI taxonomy): domain Eukaryota; kingdom Metazoa; phylum Chordata; class Aves; order Coraciiformes; family Alcedinidae; genus Ceyx; species Ceyx cyanopectus. The sequence continues at coordinate 72,113 of VYZU01021546.1, read as the reverse complement.
AGATGATTCCTCCCTTGCTTTCCATCAATATCTTTATGATCACTCAGCATGAAGAGCTGGACAGCTCTCATTTTTCTCCTATGGTTTGCTCTTCCATCTGAAATTCTCCATTTCTCAAACACATTTTTTTCTGTCACTATATCCCAGATATTAACCATGGGCTATGGCAGACTCACAGGCTCCTTTCCTGCCACATATTAATATCCTACTCTGCATCATGATTAATGTTTATATCTTCTCTGACATAACTCCTCCTCATATAGGAATATGAGAATATATATAAAATATTATTGAATAAATAAATAATAGTATTTCATATATACAGAATATATGTTAAATAATATTCCTACGGGTTGTCAAGCACCCTCCTTTGCAAGAAAACATAAAAATGGGTTTCAGAAAGTATTTTTCCATTAATTTATTTGCCAATCCCCTGCTTCTCTCCCTACCTTATATTCTTGTTACATTTCTGCTTTATTGGGAAATAAGCTCTCTGGGGAGAAGCTCTCCTCTCCCCCATCTGTGAAGCACTCTGTGCTGAACAGGTATTTAGCTGTAGGCTCCTTGTAGAAACGAGCCAGGATTTTATCCCAGGGTGTAAATCCATTCCTGATTAAACAGCATCTCCACTCTTTTTTAAGATCATTACTGCAGAAGAATTCAGACCATACCAAGAACCTGTTTTCTCAGAAATGTTTTCCAGGGTATCTAGTGAGTAATGTTTGTTTAGCAGTGGACACTCAGCAAGAAACATGACATCAGTCCCATCTTTTCTTGGGACCTTGCCTGTGGTTCTGACTAGGGCAGTGTGATCTGAAGCCTGCAACTGAACTCCCATCAGTCACAACTGAATTCATCCTCAAAATGCACACAAGTAATAAACAAATCAGTCAGTAAGAGTCATCACAGCAAACACTTGCCCTTAGGGCTAGCTTTTAGAAAATAGAGGTTTGCCTTTGATTAATTCCACTTCTTTTCTATGGGGTTTGCAGAGGGACTAAACCAGTCCACAACTTGCTTCAATAGTTCAGACCAGATCCTTTTCAACTAGGAATTGTTGAAAATTAGACTGCAGTGCTGGCAATTCAAAGGCTGTTGAGCACCTCTATAAGATTCACACAAAATTCAGCTGCCCATCACTAGAAACCAACTGTCTTTTCCACCTCTGAACAGCAGCCATGGTGACACACACACCAGTGAAAACTCCATGGGCTTTCCAAGAAATCATCTTTCCCATCTTCTTAGCCCAGGTGATGCTGTAACAGCATCAGCCCTTGCTCTGCTGCCTTGCCACTCACACTGTGGCACCCGTTGAGGCTCTAGAAGAATAACCACAATGCTGCTGTAGTGTATTTTATTCTGAATTCTACTATCCTGTAACTAAATTAACCTTCTTAGCTCTTCTGGGAAGGAAGCTTCATTCTCACAACCTTTTCAAGCACTGAAGAGATGCAAATTATTCAAGTAAAATAATGTTATATATATAAAAAAGGTAGTAGCTGGGAATTCTATAGAATAAAATCCTGTGAAATGTAGTAAAAATCTTCATTTTTCCAGTGGCCAAGGTGTTAATGATTTCCCTATACACTTTCTGACATCTCTAGACATAGCTACTCATTGCTGCTTCTCAGAATGTATTTACCTAGGAAATTGAGTTTATTGTAAGTGTTTATCACTGCAGAAGATTCTGGTATGAAAATCATGTTAGAGGATAAATTGACAGTGACAGGTGCCCCATGGCAGACTGTTTGACTGGAATTGTATTAGTGAAGAACCATCACATATCTGTTCAATATGCATTCAGTATCTATCAGTAACAAAAGGAAATTTTCTGTTATGTCATCACAATAAGTGTTGAGAGTCTTGGAAAGTTAATGTACCCTCTAAAATACAAATCATGCAGTATCCTCATATTCATTACGAAACCATAAAAACAAACAGGTTGTCACTTTGGAAGAACAGCCTCTGTACAAGTGATGAAATTCTGTATTTGCCAAACAAGGTACTGGAGCAGACAGAGCATAAGGAGTGAGCCTGTTTGAGTGATTATTTGATTTGCAATTTAGTGCTTTTATCATCAATTTAAATAGAAACAAAACCAAGCAACTGAGTGAATATCCCATCGTTTCAAAATTACTGCATATATCATAGTCCTATTAAATGGTGACATTTGGACATGGTTTCTATTGCTGTGTAGGCTGAGGTGGGAGATAATAATGCAGAAATGTCTGTATCTAATGAAAACATAACACCTTCTATTTGCTGGCATGGCTCACTGCAAAAAAGCAATATATCACTGTCCTGAAAATGGCCAGCAGGAACAGGAGAACGAGCTACTGCTAATTAAACTTTGTATGCAAAAACATGATTGCTAATCCCATCTTTATTACCCCATACTCTCACATCCTTCTTCCTTCATGAAGTCTCAGCTTTACAGCTGTCTTCTATGTTGTGTTTGTCTGCTTGATGTTTTGAAATGATAAACATGTGACTGAGAACTGAAAAGATACCTACGATGAAAACCTGACTAGGGGAGGAAAAAGAATGGCACAATTAAAATACATCAGCTTATTCTGACAGCTAATTAAAAGTCATATTGAAGTTATTATCAAAGTGTAAAGCATTTACTCAAGCTGAAGATTTTCTTCCAAGGAAGGTGAAATGCCTGGCATTTAGAAACACAGAATGCCCCTGTTGTCAGCAGTGTGTTCTCAGAATGATCACATCTTGCCTTGCTTTACACTTCTAACGATTCAATTACTATGAAGTTTGCTACACAACCACCTCGTATCATCTGAGTATTAAATCTAAATATTTCCCTAGTCAAGTATCTGATTAAAAGCCAACAGAATGGCTTATGTAAAAATTTTGGGTTAGCATGTACTAAGTTTCTCCCAGTGAAGTGCCACCTGACGTTTCGTTTTTAATTTACAAGGTGATAATTATAGCAATATTTGTACAATGAGGTGAAAAACTGACATGTAAGATCTTATTTGAAATAGGAAGGTTTTTTTCCTCTAATCATCTAGGGAAGGATCAACCTGATTTTTATGTCAAAGATCGAAGGGATTTTTTTTGTCAAAGAAATAATAAAATCCCTGTAAGTGCTGACAATTGCAGCAGGACTCCAAATGTAAATGAAAATACTTCAGACAAAAGGCTTGAAGGCAAATGATGCTGCCATGGAGGGCTGATTTTCACTTGTCTCCAGGTGTAACATGATGTGCTCTGCTGGGCTGATCACCAGCACAGAACCTCTCCCAGCTGTAATCAGGAGTGATTGATGGTTGGCACAAAAAAGTTGATTATCATGACAAGTCCACTGATGCAGAGCAAATCTGTGCTGGGGAAAAGGAGCGAAGCTGCAGAGCCTACCCTCGAAAATCTCCTCTCTAAAGCCTACAAAGCACCATTGCTGCCCAGCCAAGAAGAGCTCAGGTGACTGAATTCAGCAGTTCTCCAGGACACCAGACCTGTGGAAAGCCCAAACAGAACAACCCCTGGTATTTTCTCCATCACAGCTTGAGATGGACTCATCAAACACTTATCTAGATGCAAGTGCCTGTCTGGGCTCCTTGAAGACATGCCTGGAATTCAGAATCCAGCTTGCAAAGGCCATGGGGGAGTGAGGTGGAAGTGGATTGTTTCCTGAAAGGAAGACAGTCCCCTTTGGCCATTTTAAACCTTTAAAGACTTCATTTTCAATTGAGATTAAAGCAAAAAAAGCCTGTGAGTGAGGGCACGTGAGTACACCCTCAGCAGCACTGTTCAAATATGTGCTTTTGATTGCAAGATGAAGCTTTTAAAAGCAGGCTCTGGGTTGCAGCTCCACTCCTCAGAGGATCAGATTCCCAGCTGTAAGCTCTGGTGTGAGTGCACACAACAGCAGCACTGCCACAGACTGCAAAAGACAGGGGAGAAAAGAACCCAGCATCTGAAAAGGGAGGTTCTGAGGTGGAATTTGTTTGCATCAGGGACACTTCTGTTTAATAGTATAGCTCACAAAAAGCAATATATTTTCCACAAGAGGTGGCTGCAGAGATACAGTGAAGAAGAATATACCAATATATATAAAAACACCAATATATTGCCATTTGTGTAGTGAAAATGGTTATCTGCACCTCTTATTAATAATCCAGAATCTCAGATTCTTTGCTGTATACATTCTTTTTTTAAAATAAATCTATAAGGAAGAAGACCAAAGCAAGCTAGATGAAAACTGCACATCCAAGGGTTTACAATTCAGCTTTCCTTTTAGGTGATGACTTGCTTATGGAGAGTGGTTTCTGGAGAGTCCCCATCAGAGCTGTTCATAAATTGCAATTGTTTATTAGAGCTGACTGATTTACTTCCTATGCTGACAGGAAAAGTCTCCAACACAAATCAGTGTATGGCAAGAGGTGATAAAGCAGGATTTGTTCCTCCTTGCAGCTGAACTGAGCAGTCTTTTCCAGCAATGGCACACAAGAGAATTGGCAAAGACTCTTCTTCTATATTTTTCCCTGTCTCTACCAATTCCCCCAGGTATAAACTGGTATTTTCCAGTGTCCAGTTCAGAAGCACTAAGCATGTTTTCGTGCCCACAATTCCAGCCAAAGACTTCAAAGAAACTCCACTCAGGCACTACCTGCCCAGCTCCAGCATTTCCATTTCACTCCATGCTCTCCCCTCTCCTCCAGGCACCAGAGCTTCCTGGCACTACTGTAACCCCACTCCTGCAGGACCCAATTCATTAAAACCACTGGAAATATAGATGTGATTTGCTGCTTTTCTCTCCCTATTCTGCTGTCTGCAGCTCTGAGATCATCTATGCACAAGCAGGAATTAAAAGTTTTGCCCCAAAAGGAATATATTGCAGCCATTCATTCTGGTGGCAGGAGCAGAAACCTTTCAAACCAGTTTGACTGCACATTCTGCAGTCAGAATACTGGTCATTAATCTTTTGCAAAGAGCCAGCAGCACCACTGCCTGTTCACTGCTCACTTCTAGCAAAAACCACTGTCAGGGGTCACCAGAACTTCTGCACAATTCACTTGTTTTATCAGAAAAAAAATAAATACTGAGTGCTTTGGAAATGAAATAACCTGAGAGGATGAGCAGAGGTAAGAAGCGAGAGTTAAGGTGAATAAAATCTTAAATATTTAGTTTGTAGCAGTGTTTAAGACACAAGGGGATCTCCACATCCTCAGCTGTCAGTCAGGGGACACCATTCAGCATCCCCAAAATACTCCAGCAGTGTCAGATCTGAACATTTCTGCTTCTAGATTGTACAGGTCATTAAATATATTGATAAACCTTCATATAACCAAGGGAATTTATTTACACTTCCTATTAAAGCACCTAGGAAAGCTTTCAGAAACTGCAGGTTAACTAGTTGTGTGGGTATTGCTCAAGAGAACATCCTGCCTTTTGGAATTTATAAGTTAGTTATTTCCTATATGAAAAAAAAAAAGTTACAACCATCTCAGAATGAAGTAACGTGCACAGAAGTAAAATTTTATCAAAATAAAGCACATAAGCAAAAGGAAAAAAATAAGAAAGACTAAACCTGCAGAGTTTTTTCCAGTGAATACTTTAAACCAGGATGTCTGGAAAAGTGTCAGCCTGTGAGTGTATTTCCCTTCTGACTCACACCCTGACCTCAGATGACCAGCATGTGCAATTCCACAACTGAAAGCAGCATTTGGGTCTCCTTACACTGGACCCCAGAGTACAAGAAATATGATGTATATGCAGTGCATGTTTAAATATACATATATATTAAATTATATAACTATATAATGACATAAATTATTTTTTCTAAAAAATAAGTTAATTCTGAACTACGTTTTATTCTTTGTGAGGTCCAAGTGGTGGAATTAATACACCCTTTTATAGCAACACTGATTTAAGGGGATGCTGAGCATCCCTAAATGCATGCACAAGAAAATCTCCTTAAAATTCAGGCTAATGACTTCACAGAACACAGATTAATTGGTTTGGAAAGACCAGAAATAAAATTGCCCTGAGATAACAGGGAAATGTGTTTGGTGCCTGGCAATACCTGTAACAAGTGACTTTGATTAAGCAAGCTGTACATTCTCATTCCAGCAGAAATTGCTGGGTTTGTAGCAAAGCAGGATTCGAAATCTAAAGGTTAATTGGAAATCTAAATCTAAATTTAACCCCTAATTGGAGGCACAAACAGAACATGCAAAGAATAAGAACATGTGAGTGTAGCCACACAGCACTGCAAGGCAAACAGCAGCTGAGCTGGGCTCTGGGAGGCAGAAAATCCCATTTAGCTGGGACAGCCCTTCTGCCTCTGTTTGCAAATGTGTGTCCAGCCCTGCATGCACCAGAAACTGCATCTCCAGAACCTTCCCAGAGCACAGAGAAAGGTCTGCAAGCCAGCAGAGCAGCAGGGCATGGGGCTGCACTCACTGTTTGCTGCCCTGGTCACTAAGGGGGGGCTCATTTTCAGACCCTCTGCAGCAGGGAGCCCACAACTGTCCCTTCCTGCTTTCTTTACAGCACTACCATTAGATCTAGAATTATATTATTATATCATTATTATATTATTATATTCTAATATTATGATCTCACCAAATACTCCAACAAAAATTTATTGAATTGAGTGACAGCGAAGAATTAATTACATTTATTCTTCTATCAGACCCAAGGTCCACAAAGACCAGTTGCTCACTGTTCTCTTGTATATACTAGAGGGCTACTATATTTCCCTGGTTTTTTTTACCCAGTTCTTTCTACTTTCTCTATCTGAGTGAAGTTTTTCATATCTGGTCATACTAGTGGATGTCTTCTAATTTCTGCAATTAATTATGTCGTTGTTAAAGTGTGATGAGTACTGCTAGAAAGAATTCTTCACCTGAGACACTGCCAATTTCATAGACTGTGCAATTCTTACCTAGTTATTGGTGTGACACTCACATAAAAGAAAATCACCTATCACTGTAGTTACTTTACAAAGCTGTCACACAGGGTTGGATCAACCCTTATTCAACCAAAATAGATCCCATCTATTTATTCCCTATTGGCCAACAGCCCAATTCCTCTGTCAAAGAGCACATGAGATTGGCCTGACAGGATTTCTTCTTGATAAATTCACATTGGCTGTTTCTCCCCACCTTGTTATCCCCTGGGTGTATACCAATGGACACCTGAATCATTTGTTCTAGGTGCCAAGCACAGCCTGAAGTGCATGAAAAAATAAAAATAAAATACTGTGGAGCTGCCCTGCATCCTCATCCTCCAGGAGTTCACCAGGTTTTTACCAGACCAGCACTTCTTGAGTCCTCACACCTCCCTGCAGCTGAATTATCTAGCCACTCAGTGGGGTCTCTGCTTTGGAGAGATGGAGAAAAACAAGGTAAAAAAAACAAACCAGCAAATAAGGACTTCATGAGGAACATTCAGCTCATGGTTTTTAGGAGAATATTACTACTGTTGATATTAAACAAGAATTTGGGGAAATATTTTTCAGTCTATCCCAATGGAATTCAAGCCCTGTGAGAACATAAAGATGCTGACACCTACACTAAAGGAGAGGGAACAGAGAGAATCCCTCTGTTCATGATGAAAAAACGAGGAAAAATTACTAAGTTGTTCATCTTTTGTTTGTTTTTATTTTGATTTTTCCCAAGTTATGGGGTTGTTGGGTTGGTTTTTAATTATTATTGTGCATGTGTTTGGGTTGGTTTTGGATTATTTTTGTGTGTTTTATTTTGGGGTGAGTTTTTTGTTAGTTTCTTGTTTTTCTGCTCTGCTAGTTTGTTTTTGGTTTGAGTGCCTGCTCTTGTTAGCAGAGAATTTACTCCTACCTGTAGGCACCTGAGTTGTCCTGCTGCAGGCTTCATTTTCCTGGGCACTTTTAGCAGCCATTTCATACTGACTCCAAAGTGTGCATTTAACAATTGTGCTCCAGTGCTGCAATAGTTCTCAGCAGCTGCCAACATCTAAATGGCAGCACACACCAGTTTTGCTAAGCACATACTGAAATGTTTTGCCCTGTACTGGATGCACCATGTGAAGATAATTGTTCTGTATCTCTCAAAGCAAAAAAAAAAAAAAAAGAAAAAAAAAACAAATGCCCTGCTTGAAATGGACTCCACAGAACCTACCTCTGCTGTTCTAATGGGTTTTTTTCCCTCAGCATAGAGAGGTTTGGTTACTTGCTCATGCCTCCTTGGATGAGAAGATTTACTTTAAAAAGAAATACTGAACACACAGCTGCCATGAAGATTTATAGATAACTCCTTTAGAAAGAAGCTAAATGATTTTAGACTACTGTACTGCCTTTTCTCATTTGGGCTTGAAATGTAATTTTGATGCCACGTGAACAGAAAAACCCTCTCCTGCTCTGAAAAAAATCTGTATCAAAGGGGAGAAAATTCTGTATTTTCCTCAAACATGAAAAATCTCAGACCAGTTGCATTGTAAATATTTTCATAATACTGTCATGCAGTAGGTAAATGGAATTTCTATTCATTACTCTCTGATAAATAAACTCTCCAGGATCTAAAAATAAAGGCATCGTCAGAGCAGCCACAAAGCCTTAGGTTTCTCAACAGAAAATCTATTTATTGTTATTATAGTTTTAAATCATGTTCAATAGAATATGAAGAAAAGGAAAGGCAGGAATATCCAGTAAATGCAAACTTTTCCCTAATAATAACAGCAAATGTCTGCTTGCCATTCATACAGTATATTTATCAAATAATTACAGCTAATAGCTTTTTTCCTTCAGAACAATCTTTCCTCTAAGTCCCAATGAAATGTTTAGGTTAGCACATCTCTGCTGCAAAACCTGCTGGATACTCTGAGGATCTCAGCTCTGCCTTGACTACTTCTTCAGTCTAGAAGAGTTTTAGTTCAAATATATTTTTTTTTCTGGAAAATGCCTAGCTCCTGTCACCTGGAAAAATATTTCCCTGTTAGTCCATGAACTAGAAAACCTGGGCTCATCAGTGAGAGCAAGCACATGATGCTGACTGGTCTGGAAACTCTGACTCAGGTCTTGTTAAAATGATGATTTAGGAATAAAGAACCTGCTGGGAATGAGGACAGCAGTGTTATTGCCATCCCTAGGTGGCCAATCCTTAAAAGAGGGTCCAATTTAAGTTTCTGACAAGTTCATGACTCGCACAGATAACTGTCAAGCTAAAAATAGGTACAAAGTGTGCAATGCCTACACACAGTGGCCCTGGAGGAGGGAATAAGGAGTTCTGAGAGGCTGTTCTGTGGCAGAGCAGGAGCAGCACAGCACACCTTGCCTGGGAAATGACAGGGGATGGGTTTCCTCTGGAACAGGAGGCCCAGCTCCAGCTCAGCTTGCTCTACTCACTGCTGGAGGAGTGAGAGGACATAAGAATGAGTTAACTGAGAAAAAAAACTCACTAGGGTTGTTTGGTTTTGGTTTGTGGGGGTTTTTTATCCTTCTTTAAATGTTGTACTGGCAGGACAGGAACATTAAAATGCAACCGTGCCTAAGCACAGATATTGCTGTAAGGGGAGAAAAAGGAAGATAAATCCACAAGGGCTCTGAGTGTATCTGAGTAACTTCTAACCTTTGCAGGCTGAAAAGGAAGGTGACTAGAACCAGGTTAAAGAATGAGGACCCAGCAAATATTTCAACCTTGTTAGCAGTACTGGATCAATCCATGCAGCACCAGTGCTGGTGCTGAGCTTGCAGGGGTGGCTGAACACTGCCAAATGCTGGAGTTGATTTGGATCCTCCTAGAGGCTGCTCAGCTGCTGAGCCACCAGCTGAAGTCACCAGGCTGTGGTGAGGCTGATGCAAATCCTGGCACATCTCAGGAGATAAGTACATGTTTCTAATCTGATACCAAATGATTGACTTACATCAGAATTAAATCTCAGCTGGCAGATGCTGCATGATATGATTTGCTTTCTTCGATGAGGAAGAGGAACCCCAAATGTGTGATTTATTACAGCTTTTTGAATTGGGTCCATCTGTAAAGAGAGCAGAGAAAGAAAAATAAAAGCTTTTTCTGTTCCACCCTAGGCTATGTCATCTACAGATTTTGCATCATGCCATACCTTACACCCCACCCCACCAACAACTGGTATTTGTCTTTGAAGATTATTATTTCTTATTCATGCAGTTTTACAAAGAGGTAATAGAGAAAAGAACAGGGAAAAATGTCATTATCTGTCTTTATATCCATATCCTTAGCTCAATTCTATAAGCACCAATCTCCATTTGCTGGAGGAAGCTGAAAGCTGTAAAGGCTGAACAAGTGCACCCATCAAAACAGCAGTTTGTGGTTTCTGCCTCCTAGAAAAGCTAGCTGGCTAAGAGAAAAAAGAATATTTTAAATCAAATTGCTAAGAAAACGATCTATGGAAACCTGAAAGAATATCACATATAAATACTTCTACAATAACACACCAGAGCTCAGTATCATGAAAAAAACCCACAATATTCCAAGGAAGCAATAATCTTTTCCATCAAACACCAGCTATGAAAAATCCAAATCCTCCAAAGATTATTTTCACAGCCATTTAGAATAAACTATTTAGAATAAACATTAGTCTTAAGGATGAACTTCCATAAAAAGGATTATTCTGAAGTAACCTCCAGCAGAACACTGCAAGTCAGTCTCAATAAAAAATGGACCATTTTGGCAGAGAAATTCACCAAAGATACTCAGGACACTTCTGTATGTGGAGGATTGAAATCAGCTTCCCCAAATTAATTGGTCACAGTTATTTATATTTCCTTTTCACAAGGAGCATCTGACATATTTTTTACATTTAATAATAGCTTTACAGCAACTCTGTGAAGCCTCTGACAGTTCTCATCTCTAAACTGCTTTGCTAAAAACTCAGATTTTGATGATGCAAATAGAACTCAACGTCTGGCTCTGATAATCAGCAGCATTCACACTGGATAATTTCTATATGTCTTGAGAAAAAAACAAAACAAAACTTTTTTTTTTCTATACTTATGTGCTTATTATTCATTTTTTTCCCCTAGTCTAGGTTATTTGATGAAGAATCAAAGCTTTCCCTTCATGCCAGCTGTGAAACCATGAAGGATCACCACAGCCACGTGGCATCAGCTGCTCACTGGCACATGGCAGGCAGGTCATGACAGGAATTCCTGCCCAAAAAATTCCAATTAGAGAAAAAAAAAAGAAGAAAAAAAGAAGCAGGAGAGAGCTTTATAGGGAGGTTTGTGAGCCACACACACCACAGACTCCTGGCTCCACGTGGGGCTGGAGTTCTGGGGGAGCTGCTGCTCACACACTGACAATGAGACCATTTTTCAGAGCAGGAAAATGATGAATGTGTGAAATAGTTGGTCTATTTTGTATTAAATTGTATTTTGGTCTCACAGAAATATGGGGACTTTCTTTCCTCATCACCCCATGGATTGTCTCTTGTTTGGCTGCTGCTGAAATCCATCTGCACACTTCTTTTCTGAGGATGCAGGCTGGCAGATAAAGGCTACTCATCCTCACTGTGAAGGCAATGGTTGTGTCCACAATTTTGGTTTTGTTTTGTGAGGAATTTTGTCTGCTAAGCTGAAATTCCAACATAGCTCTTCCTGAATTCCAACTACTTCTCAATATAGAGAATTTCTATTAGTAATTTTTCTGACTTCTTGTCCCAGAGGCACGAGTTAAAAACAACAAAGACCTGACAGCAAAGCAACGCATGAAGTTGGAGCCACAACATCTGAAATCACCACTTATTTTTCTTTTCTTTTTGTTTTAATTCTGTATTCAAGCCAAGGGGCATGACATGAACATTTCAAATGCTTGGGGTTGGCAGTAATGGAACTGCATTAATGTCTATAAACAAAAGCACCCAGGTCAAAGGACTGGGGGACTGTGGATGCCCAGAGCCTGGTGGAAGGTCTACACCAATCAAATAAAGCATTTTTCTCTCAAAGCCAAAGAAATGAGCTGCAGAAGATTGTCTCCAATCTCTATCTCCTAGACAAAGTGAGCAGAAAAACACAGCAAGCCATCAGAGCTCTCAGGAAAAAAAATTGCTGTGGATCATCTTAGCAGTAATTTAAGAATAAAGTAAATTACCTGCTGAAAGAGTGATCTCCATGAGTCCAATAAGTGAGTGGATTCAGTGAGAAAGCTCTGAACACCCCTCAGAACTTCTCAGAATCCAGCTAACACAAGGGGGTGTTACTATGAAAATACCATTAAACACTTCCCTTGCAATTAAGGAACACTCAGATGCTGATGCTTGCAGGCAGAGTGTGAATCTTTCCTCACCAGCTGAGACTTCTCTGAGGGTCTTAGTTGTAAAATTGATCAGAAATAAAGAAAACTTAGGGTATAATTTGACTATTTCAAACTGAGAATCGAGCAGCTTCGCTCTGACCTCAGTAATCACAATATTATGTAATATATATGATATTTATAATATTATGTGTATAATAGACACTAGAATACATAACATATAATATTATAATATAACAATACACTATTATTATAATAGTATATTATTATAATCGTATATTATTATAACTGTATATTCTAATACATAATTTAGAAATACATAAGATGTAATTACATAATAGCATGTATATTTATAAATTATATGTATAAAATATATTTTATATAGTTATATTTATATTGGCTATATAAAGTGCTCATATTATGGGCACTATTCAGCTCCTCCTTCTCCAGGAGGTCCTTGGCATGTGCTGCAGATGCACACCCAAGCTGGCCAGAGCTCTTCTCTAAGCACTGTCCTAGTGATGTCACTCACTCTGTGTGTGCACATCCATCTCTCAGCCCTCCAAAGGAATGGTTCAAGTGGAATGATGGGAAGAGCTGAGTCAGCATAATTAAACACACACAAAAACGACCAACAGTGGTTTGGTTTCACCTGCAGGTAGAGCAGTGTGATGTTCAGTGGTTAAAATGGATGTTCTAGATGTGCTGCCATGCATGGTTTATCCTTTTACAGCTAATTTATTCACGATTGCCCTAGTAATTACAGGGAATAATTAAGCAGTGAACTGAGCTCGGCGTGACATGGCTTTGCTGAGAGTCTGCCACTTCTGCTCTTAGCAGTGGAACAGTGGTTAACTAACCCTTGCTCATCATCTACACCAACCTCAAATACTACTCAACCCACTAAAATAATTCCTTTCAAATTCCTGCAATAGCCACAATCATGCCTGGTATCTGCAAAATACTTACTTTTATTTTAAGAAGTGATGGCTGGCAAAAAGAAAGCCAGACACTTCCCAAACAATGGAACTGGACTGTGCAATTTGAATAGTATTTCAGATTGAATTTCCACAGCAAACTTTTTATTCTCTTGTTGAAATCTTCTAAGAGTGTAAGAATAGATGGTTTCTTTGGTTTTTAGTGGAGCTATTTAATTGCAGGAGTTGTCTAATTACTCTCCTGATGTGACTGGAGTCCACATCTCTTCCTTTCTGGTTTATTCTTTTTTTTCCTGGTAGTTTTTTCCACTGGAGGTGCTGAGACAGCAGCGTTATTTCTGCCAAACTGCTTGAACATCCAAAACCAAAAGGCTTTGCATTCCCAGTGGTACTGTCACCACAGGGAGATGATGCAAATCCTCACACCCTGATTGTCTGCTAATCGCTGTCAGCCCAAAGACAGGCATTTGCATATGCTAAGGCTAGAAATAATCACCCCCTGATTATGCTAATCAGAGCACAGAACAGGGGAAGGGCTGTCAGACTGGAGTAAATCTGTGTGTGCACATGTACTCTGCAGCCCTCAAACCCATGCAGTGCTGCTCAGCCTCCAGTTAACACCTTCAGATGTTCAGCTGTTTGAGATTCATTCACTTATCTTCCACTGAAGAGTCTCTGTTGTGTGCAGAAGATGGACAATGTTCACTGAATGAGCAACTGAGCAGTGTTCTGTCCAAGGGGTTCAAAGAATATCCCTAGACATCATAAAGATTAAAACATTGGGAATTATCCTATTTATTCACTGGCTCTCCTGTGGCCTTCCTGGACACACGATGCTTCACAAGCATCAACTTCTCCAAACTTGTTAGAGAAAAGATGCTGTTTTGTCAGAAATGAAGATTAAAAGTGCACACTAGTTCCAGTTACCCAATTTAATACACCTAATAGTATTTATTACTATATTGCTTTCATATGTTTAGAGCTCCTGCCTTCAGGGAGGTGTCACACACACTATATACAGCCTTACAGCTCCAAGGTGCACCCATGAAGTGGTCAGAGAGAGGTCTGGGTGAAGTGCCTTGCCTCACATCCCTCAGAACAACTCTCCAGGGTGATACTCAACCAGTTTTCTGGACTGGGACAGCCCTTTCTTTTCCTTTAGTCTCAGCTGATTCAAAACACATTCCCAGTTTCTTCAGCAGAGGAAGAATACCACGGGGAATAATTTACTGAATTACAAAAGCAGGATTGTTTCCCAGTGCTGGTCCAAAGGACACAAGTTCTACCAGCCCTAAAAGATTCTCCCACTCCTCTTCTGGTACCAAACTGGGGTGGAAAGAAAGGAGTGAAATGTTTCTTTACAACTGCTTACTTCAATGAGCTGTGCAGACAGCAAAAATACCATTAAACCCCCCAAATTGCTTAAAACAAAAAGAGATAAATGTTAGAGTCTCTCTAAAGATACCAATGAAGATTAAAACTTACAGTTCCCAAATGCCATTTGTTTTCTCAGCTTCAACCAGGAACAAAGCAGAAATAAGCTCATGAGAAAAAGCACACATTAGAGAAAGCTAAGGGCATTTTCATGTGTTTTGGGTTTTTTTCTCTTAAGAAAAGAGGCTGGATGAAAAGTTGGCAGGCAGAAGGAGGGTTACACAACAAATCCCCACCAGCATCATTCATCTGTGAGTGGATGTCAGGAAACTGACCCAAATGTTGTAATTGGTATTGAGCACTAGTGGGGCTCTGTAATCAGCACAGTCAGGAGAGCAGGACGTGTGCCAGACACAAAGTGCCAGGGAGGCTCCTGACTCACTTGCACGGGTGAATTGCTCACAAGAGCCCAGAGTGGCCTCTGCAAACTGCTGCCTGCTCTTCAGAGAAGTGGCTCTGTGCAGATATTTAAGGAGGGGGGAATCATTCTGCCATGCAAGCCTCCTCAGAAGAGAAGCTCTGTGGTGCTGGTTACCAGCACTGAAGGGCACAAAGCCGTGTGCCCAGCTCTCATCACATGGCCTCACATCTTGACATTCACGACAATTCTGTTTACATTCATCTCATCACCAGCAGCCAGCACAGAAAAATAATACTCCCCTGAGTCTGCACATGTGGAAACTGAAGTGCTAAAGTTTGCAAAGGCAGCTGAAGATACCCTTAGAACAAGGAATGTTTGAATAGGAGGGTAATCATGCACACTGTGATGTTCACAGGGCTCACTATCTCCTTGCATACAAAAAATAGTCCAGCTTTGCTTGGCTCATAGATTATGGGCCAAAGGAGGAGTCAGCAACCTGCTTAATTCCTTCATAAGATTATTAGCAATAAAAGCTGTGTGAATTAGCAGGCTGAGACAGTGTGTTCTGGAAACTCACTTCCACTAAAACAGAAACTGGAAAAAAATATGTATAAAGTTCTCTTATTTGGAGAGCTTACATAATAATGAAAATAAATCTTTCTGTGCTAAGTAACTACTTATGAGTAAACAACATTAGAATTTAGTACTGAGCTGAGTAAGATCAAGGAAAATGAGAGACAGAGGTGCATTTTAACAAGGTATGTAACTACAAAATTAAGACCAGCCCGATTCCTGCTTCAGACACTTTAGGATGCAGCAAGTATGAGAAGCCAGAAAAGAGATAATGTAAAACAAATGGAGATGATGACATTATTAACCCAACTCCCCACCAGATGAAACCTCTCACATTTTCCCCATGGCACAAAAGCACAATTATATTCCTTTGTGATGAAAAGAAGACACTTATCCCTGCACTGGGTGCCCACACTGTGACTGGACTTTGGGCTAATTCCCACAGCTTGCCACTGAGGTTCATCCCAGTCCCCTGGCTGGAATCATCAGTGGGATCTGAGTGCACTGAGCAGCTGTGGAGAACACAGTTATGGCTCATTCACTACTTGAAGTGCCTTAATCCATCCTATCCATCTCTGAAATGGGCTGCATTAAATAATTCTCAGCATGCTTGGAGATCATTTGGACGAGGATGAGAAGTTAACAGCACACATTTCTGTGCCATTCCTTCTTTGAAGTTTTATCTGAATGATCTATCAGAACTAACATTTGGAGTAAACTATTGCCAGGGTAGGACCATGCTGCTCCTGCAGAGCAAACACCAGCTAAATGGAAGGAGGGAGGCAAGAGGAGCTGCTGTGAGGTGTGTGCACAGTCAGCAGCCCACAGGGGATCTCCCACCAGGGCTGAGACTGCCATCTCCACCCCTCCCAGGAGAAAAAAAAAAAGAAAAAAAGAAAAGAAAAGCAGCTCCACGATGCACAAGCAGCCCAGCTCGAGTTGTTCTGAAGGATTCTCTTTTTTTGGTGTACAGTTTGATGCCTATGGATACCATATGGGTGCACTGTCTGGGCTTTGATGGGAAAACCTCTGCCTGGAGATAGGTAAGAGGGACTAAAATGGCAGCAGCTAATGAAAATAGTCTGAAAAAAACCAAAGCCAACAGCACAAGTGCAGTGCAAACCCCAGAGGGGTTGCTTCTCTCTTAGATGCCTGCCAGGCTCTCAGCCCTAAGGCTGGTTTTGTTTTCTACCCATTTCTTTCTATGTGATATAAAAATACCATCACTGGTGTAAACATCGTTCCTCCTGGTACTGTAAAGCACTTTTTGCTTTCTGCTGAAGTGAAATTAGAGATTAACCCTGTTCCCAGGATTGAGTCCTGCTTATCTTGACACTGATGGAGCAGGTTCAAACAAAGACTTGACCTTGGACCTCCAGCTTTGACAATTACGTCCAGATCTTAATGCTTACATAACTGCACACACTCGTGTGCCAGGATTAATCATTCATGACTGGGATCTTTGTGACACACTTAAAAGGCCTGGAAATATTATCCTCATCTTACTGATAGAGCTGAGAGTAAATAACAATTCAAGACCTAATGGGAGGGAGGTTTTTACCCTGGCAGCTCAGCTCTGCTCTGCTCTGGGATAGGAGAACTAAAAATCGCTTTTCTCAGGAGCTGCTGCAAACATCAGCATTCCAATCCTCCACCCTTCTCCTCCTCCCCTGGTTTCTCAGAGGTACTCTGAGAAAACTTTAGGTTTTTTTTCGCTGAAAAACTCTACTTATTGGTCTTGTACCTATTAGTACACATCCCATTTTATTGTTATTATTGTATTATTTTTTATTATTGTATTATTTTATTATTTATTATTTTATTATTGTATTATTTTATTATTGTATTATATATTCTTATTCTTATTCTTATTGGTGCTTTGGGTTCCTATCCATGTCTCTGAATGTGTTTTTGAGGAAGGAGAGGGGTTAACAGAGAGTGTCTGCTGTAGTGCACTGGGCAGCCCTGACCCCACACCTTGACACTGCCCCTCCTTGTCTTTCTCACTATTAACTGCAACTGGAAGTGTAACACTTTAAGTAGCATTATGCACTTAATTAATCCCCACTTAAGGGGGGGGATTTGTCACATCAGTTTTATAGTGATATGATAACACTACAAAGACACAGCACCAATGTACATCACTTTTTGCTGCTCAAAACCAAATCAAAACAAGCCCCAAACCCCCTACATGGCAAAAGCTTTCAGGATCCCATAAGGTCAGTTAACATGACACGTGAATTCAAGCAGAAGACATTCTTTCTGCTCTCTGGAAGACCAGCACCTCATCAAATCTGCTCCTGCCTGCAGCAGCTTTCTGAATTTTTACTCCTTTTGGGGCAACAGAATCTCTCTCCCACTTCTCACAAGGCTTTCAGGATGCAGATCCACTGTAATGTGAAAATCAGTGACAACTTCTGGCAGTGAGTTTCTCCTCCATGGAGCCTCCACAAATGTCAAACACAAACCACAAGCAGCTTCCGTGATACTCCTGGAGGAGAATGAACACTTTACTAATTGCTATGCAAATATGCTCTAATTGCACCAGGTAAAAGCAAAACATGTAGCAGAAGGCATTTCAAAAAAACAAAATAAAACATTAAAAAATAGCCAAGTAAAAGCAGCAATGAGAAATGACCAGTACAAGGCATGAACTGTTAAGAAAGGGGGGAAAACTGTTTTCCAGTGCAAGCTTTCCAAACCCGTGTTGTTTACAAGAATGTGAATATAAAAGAGCAAAGCTACAACTTTAAAATGACACATTTCAAGTCTTCTGTTTCTATAAATACGCTTTTGCTGTCAAAGATTAATCAGGGCAGTTAATGATGCAAAAAATTACATTTATAACCCAGCCTGAATACAACTATACAGCGAGCTAAGATCTAAGTGCCATTAAGGTAAATGGAATTAATGGGCTGTCCCTGGCAATCTTTGCATCTATCAGTTGCTAATCAACATTTTTCTTCAAAGAGTAATTTATTGGGGAAAAATACAAACAGGAGCAATAATGCTAAAAGCTGCAAAACACTGTGGCCACGGGGTAGTTGTAGCAGACAAAGTGTTGTGCTCATTTCAGCAGGGAACAAGAACATGCCAACTGGCAGTGCCATCAGTCAAATCTTTCTAAGTCATTTCTTTTACATGGCAGCAAATTATTACTACCAAGGATGAACTCCCGTGAGAAATGGCAACTTCAGCTAATAAGGGAGGACTGAGCAGAAGCAGCATGAAAAACCTGGTAGCTAAATTAGCCACGGAGAAAAATTCACACTGGGTGTTATCTCTGCAGATAAGGCAGCACGTGTGCTGCTGCCAGCACACACTCCCAGCATGATGCTCAGCCCAGCCTCTCAGGACTCACATCAGCTTTCAAAGTCTTGCCAAACCTTTAGCACAATCTTCATTTGGCTCTCTTTAGGTTCTGAATTTATGACATGAGAAGCACTGCATCATTCTTTAGAGCCCTTTCTGAAAGCCTCCTGAGCAGTGGCACAGGAATTAGTGGAGAACACATCTTACAGCAACAGCAGAGCTTCAGAGCCTGTTCTAAACCTCACTTCTCTTTTCAAAACAAAACAAGCCCCAACAAAGCACAAAACAACAAACCAATCCCCTCAAAACTCCCCACACCTGCAAAAGAATCCCTAGGAATGACAAAATCAAAATCAAATGGTGACTGCAGCATCTGAAAAAATATTCCCATCACTAAAGGTTTAGTAGTTTAAAACCAATATCAAGATATATAGGTTTACTTGCAGCTGGACAACAAATATATGCAAATAATTCTATATTTACACTTAAAAAACCAACTATCTTAGAATTGATCCTTCAAACCACTGATAAAAGTATCATTCCAAATAAACATCATAAAATGAAGATTAATTTAATCTTCCCAGGCCTTGACCAAAAATGGTATTTAACTACGACATGCTCTATTACTGCCAAAAATGGTAATCCTGATAGTACTGCTGGTCAAATAAGTGAGATTCATTAAATAATAATGGCATCCCTATGTTTCAACTTACTCCCTCTGTCAGTCACAATGAAATTTAAGTTTGTAATATAAATATGTTGATGGACACAAATCACAATTTACTGTCTTGCAATTAAAGTTGTAAAGCAATGCTCAGGACATTTGCAAATGTTACAAACTCAGCCACTAAGATGCCACTGATGAAAAAAATTATATCCTAACGTGAGAATTTACATAGGCAGCTATTTTGCACACAGTGTAGATAATTAACAGATAAGATTTTTAATTAACTCACAAAGACTTAGCATAATTTACCACATAGGGGAAAAAGCCCCTTATCCCCTGAAAAAAAATTAATTTTACTGCTATAAAAATGTGTTGTACATTGGTAAGAATTCCATTCTGGTGCTATAGGAATAAGTGCTAAGTATTCCAACATGCTGTATTGTGAATATCACCTCCTCTCTTTGTCATTCCACCATAACCTCCCAGCAGAAAACACAGTCACATTCACAATTAACTGTCTGCACTGTAGAATTGTAAGCAATAGGGCAAAAGAAATTTCTGAAATAAAAGTAATGGTTTACAAATGTTAGAGAAGTTTGCAGAGGAAAAGAAGTATATAAACCCAGTATCATCAAGTACAATAGACCCAGTGAATTTGCTGCTTGGAGGGCACAAAGAGAAATGCAGAATTTCATGTTTCTGAGAGAAGGGAATGAGGAAAGAGAGAAAGCCTGCCAGCATGGAGTGGCTGCAGTGGGTACATCTGCAGCAGGGGCCCAGTAAGCCCATTATACAGCATGGCACCTTTGCAACAGGGCTAAAAATACCACATATATTTTCTATTCTAATGGGGGAGCTTCTGACTAAAAAACCATATTGAGTTAAACAATGTGTGTCAGCCATGTTACTGCACCATCTCCACCCCTCCCAGGAGAAAAAAAAGGCAAGGCCTACTGTGGCGGCCATGTTGCTGCAAGGCCTAGTAGTGCTAATGAGGCCTTTCCCCTCTGTAACCTCTCTTTTTTAGGAATTTAGAAACATCTGAAATGATTTTTGCTCTGAACTTTATAAGAAGGAAAATAAGTTCTTTACAACTGTCATGGTTTTATAGAAAGGAAAATTAGTTCTTTATAACTGACAGTTTAGGGTCAGGGCAGCCCCTCAGGCCCACAGCTGATGCTCTCTTAACCCTCCCCACTTCTCAAAGGAGAAAGAAAGGGAATAAGGGAGAAATGGAGCAATTAGAAAAGGAAACTAGAACAGCTTAAATGAAAATAATAATAATAGTCATGGAATATACACAAATATGTACAAAACCAGTACTGACCACAACCACCTGATGGTAATTCTATCACCCTCAGTGGTGCTGTGGAGCTGGCACAGGGAGAGGCCCAGACTGGGCCCCACAGCAGCCAGGAGCTGTGTCCAGGAGCTGGATTCTGGCACCAGGTTCAAGAACACACTGATCTGGATTTAAGACAGCATGGAGAGAGTCCTCCTTGATGCTCTGAGGGGGAGAACCCTCAAGAGAAGAAGAGCAGAAGCAATGTAAAAACACCACGAGCAACAACACCCCCAGACCCCCAGATCTCAGAGTTTTTTACACTGAATATGAGATATCTGGGCTGGAATACCTTGTTGTGCAGTTTGGGGTCCTCTGTCCTGGCCAGTCCTCCCTGCAGGTGCCACCTTTCACTGTCTGCACCCACAATGTGGTGCCCGAGATCCAGCAGAGGCTTGGTCTGCTCACCAACCCTTGCTAGCAACTCTAATTATGGGGTCTAATCACTGCCAGCTGCCACTGCCTGTGAGCACTCTGCTGACTGCAGACAGGGCACTCAGTGAGAGCTGAGCTGCACAGTAAAATCACTGACCAGAAAGAGTTCTCACTCAAACCAGGACAACAAGGGAGGGCCTTTATTAACCTAAAATCAAAAGCAAATGGAAGCACCATGTAAAGGTAGCTTTGAATGCCATGTTAAAGGGAACTACTTTTGTCATTCAAAGGGAAAGGAGGACAATTACATGCTAATGTTCCATCACTTTGGTTATTTGCTTTTAATGATGAACGTTATGTTAGCAAGAGAGCTGGACTGGCCATTCTGCACAGTGTAGTTCTGACTTTTAGCAAGGTGCTAATCCAGCAGCAGATGCTGGGCAGAGGGTCACTGTGCATCCTTTGATATGCAAATTCATGCTGTGGGTTATGAAGTTACCCCTCCTAGATACAGCATTTTAGTTACACAGAGGGTGAGGGGGACAGTGGCACTGTCACATCATTGGCACTACTGAGGAGTCTTCTTGAAGAAGACCTTGCAGATGAGGAACTAATGATGGCATATGAACAGATCCATTGTTTCCAAGAAGGAAAACGGCCATTCTGCTGTGGGATTCCTAAGGAGGAAGGCATCATACTAGAGCTTGTGAAAACATGGGGAAGCAGTATCTCACAGGTACAGTACCTCAGCTGCACAGGAACAAATGCACAGGTTGATAGCAAACACAAGCTTTTATTTTTAATGTGGGAGGAACAATTGCCTTAGGGCCAGAACTGCCTGTTTATTCCTCTGCCTGCTGTTCTCCACACAGCTCCTTGCAATGCACTCCTTTTCCAAAGAGGCTTTCATCACAACCACCTTGTTTAGTTTACTCCTAATGAAAAATTTAAGAGATACACATTACTCCATCCTTTCTCACTTAGCTGACCTGATTAGGAAGGAGAAACTCAGTGATAACTCAATTTCCATGTTGTTCTGTCAGCCAGTAATGCCTGTATTTATATCTACACAGATGGAGTAGAGGGAAGTTTAGAAACATAAAACAGATAAAAAATAAATCAAGTTATGCAAATATTAGGTCAGAATTCATTCCATATGATCTGCTTGACAATATGACCGAGTTAAGGACAGGAAACCTTTGGGTCTAATGGGTTTCTGTTTCAACTCCTCTAAGAAGAGTAGATGTACTCAGTCATTTCACATCACAAAGATGATGTGATAATTGCCTCAAGGAGCAGCATGCTACATCAAGTGCATAATGGCAGCTCAAATGCAAAATACAGTTTGCTGAAGGTCCCACTTCGGAACAGCACAGAGTTAAAATACTTAGTTTATTAACTTTTTTTGCACTGGCAATAAAATAATTTTCTTGTACTAAATGTGTTGCACCAAAAGAATCTGAGACTCAGCTAGAATGTCTGCCTAAGTGATGGTACCCTAAACCTGAACTCCAGTAATATTTTGGAGTGGGAAAAGTGAACTAATTCTTACAGAATGTATTTTGTTATCTCTGGAAGACAAATGGATTGATAAGCAATTTGTTTTAATTTAAATCCATTCTTGCTTGACATAACCATTCACAGCATTGAAGACAGCCTTGTTTTAGAAAAGAGATCTGATTGCTATTTGAGGCTCCAGCAATACTAAGCATCTATAATGGATAGATGTCAAGCCCTCTAATGTCATAAGCAATCCAAGTTAAAGCAAATATGTGCAGTGAAGATATATCATACCCCCCTTCAGCACCTCTCCACGAGAGTGCTCACAAATAAACTGTTAGAAGATTCTGCCAATCTTGAAAAACTAAAAATACACCCAGCAGAATCTCACCAGTTGCAGCCAACATTACTATGTGGAAAGGACTTGGAAAGGATGTTGTTGATGCAGCTAAAGCATTACCCAAGTTCCAAAGTAGGTAAGAAAAACTGGTACCTCTGAGCAGTGCAGCTAATCAGCTTACAGCACCTGAAAATAACGGGTGCTGTGTTTGAGGGGCTGCCAAGCTGATTTTCAGCTCTCCTCTTCATACCACAACCCTGTGTGGAAAGGAAACAGCACCCACCTCATCCCCCTGCAGAGATGAGGCTGAAGTAAGCTCAGAGCACACAGGTTAGAAGGATTCAGGTCAATCTCTTGCTCATCCACTTATCTCATGTAGGACGTGGAGTAAACACCAGGGGCTTTGCGTGCCAATTAACCCACCCAAGAGAAAATGAGGTGCTCAGGATGCTGAAGGATAATCACTGGAAGACTGAGAAGTTCAGAGACTAGGTTCTAGTGTTGCTTGCAACAAGCTGTTTTTGCAGCATGAGGAAGTTTATCCCTGTCTCTTTGCAGAACATGAGCTTTTGTGAGAGCCCTGGCTAGTGAACCCAGTCTGTGGGTTGAATTTATGTGGCAGTGCCACACTCACATCATGATACATTTGCATTTTCTAAGCATAGCAATACCTAAACCAGGATGGTCTGTGATCTGCCCACTGCAGTGGCTTCTGCTCCCTACCCCTGTGCACTAGACTTTCAGGATCCCAAGAGCACTGCTGGGGTTAGGACATCACAAACACAGCAGTCCTTACCATGAGTAGGTAACACTATCAGCTGAAAATAGTCTGTCACACTGCCTGGAACACCACCTCCTGATTTTACTGCTGAAGGCAAATAACAAGAATGCATGCCCATGCACACAGCCAAACCTCTGCATTTCAATAGTAATGTTATTAAACTGCAGGGAAAAGATAATCAAAGGAATTTAATTTCATGCCCTGTCAAAAGAAAACATCATTTTGCAGCAGATGTTTTGGGAAGCAGAACACAGACCAAAGTCTAAGCTCTAATTGTGAGCTCCTCTCTCTCAGTGTGAATTTTCCAAACTGAGCATCCCATGGCCTAATTGAAGTACTCAACCAGCATNCACTGTCACATCATTGGCACTACTGAGGAGTCTTCTTGAAGAAGACCTTGCAGATGAGGAACTAATGATGGCATATGAACAGATCCATTGTTTCCAAGAAGGAAAACGGCCATTCTGCTGTGGGATTCCTAAGGAGGAAGGCATCATACTAGAGCTTGTGAAAACATGGGGAAGCAGTATCTCACAGGTACAGTACCTCAGCTGCACAGGAACAAATGCACAGGTTGATAGCAAACACAAGCTTTTATTTTTAATGTGGGAGGAACAATTGCCTTAGGGCCAGAACTGCCTGTTTATTCCTCTGCCTGCTGTTCTCCACACAGCTCCTTGCAATGCACTCCTTTTCCAAAGAGGCTTTCATCACAACCACCTTGTTTAGTTTACTCCTAATGAAAAATTTAAGAGATACACATTACTCCATCCTTTCTCACTTAGCTGACCTGATTAGGAAGGAGAAACTCAGTGATAACTCAATTTCCATGTTGTTCTGTCAGCCAGTAATGCCTGTATTTATATCTACACAGATGGAGTAGAGGGAAGTTTAGAAACATAAAACAGATAAAAAATAAATCAAGTTATGCAAATATTAGGTCAGAATTCATTCCATATGATCTGCTTGACAATATGACCGAGTTAAGGACAGGAAACCTTTGGGTCTAATGGGTTTCTGTTTCAACTCCTCTAAGAAGAGTAGATGTACTCAGTCATTTCACATCACAAAGATGATGTGATAATTGCCTCAAGGAGCAGCATGCTACATCAAGTGCATAATGGCAGCTCAAATGCAAAATACAGTTTGCTGAAGGTCCCACTTCGGAACAGCACAGAGTTAAAATACTTAGTTTATTAACTTTTTTTGCACTGGCAATAAAATAATTTTCTTGTACTAAATGTGTTGCACCAAAAGAATCTGAGACTCAGCTAGAATGTCTGCCTAAGTGATGGTACCCTAAACCTGAACTGCAGTAATATTTTGGAGTGGGAAAAGTGAACTAATTCTTACAGAATGTATTTTGTTATCTCTGGAAGACAAATGGATTGATAAGCAATTTGTTTTAATTTAAATCCATTCTTGCTTGACATAACCATTCACAGCATTGAAGACAGCCTTGTTTTAGAAAAGAGATCTGATTGCTATTTGAGGCTCCAGCAATACTAAGCATCTATAATGGATAGATGTCAAGCCCTCTAATGTCATAAGCAATCCAAGTTAAAGCAAATATGTGCAGTGAAGATATATCATACCCCCCTTCAGCACCTCTCCACGAGAGTGCTCACAAATAAACTGTTAGAAGATTCTGCCAATCTTGAAAAACTAAAAATACACCCAGCAGAATCTCACCAGTTGCAGCCAACATTACTATGTGGAAAGGACTTGGAAAGGATGTTGTTGATGCAGCTAAAGCATTACCCAAGTTCCAAAGTAGGTAAGAAAAACTGGTACCTCTGAGCAGTGCAGCTAATCAGCTTACAGCACCTGAAAATAACGGGTGCTGTGTTTGAGGGGCTGCCAAGCTGATTTTCAGCTCTCCTCTTCATACCACAACCCTGTGTGGAAAGGAAACAGCACCCACCTCATCCCCCTGCAGAGATGAGGCTGAAGTAAGCTCAGAGCACACAGGTTAGAAGGATTCAGGTCAATCTCTTGCTCATCCACTTATCTCATGTAGGACGTGGAGTAAACACCAGGGGCTTTGCGTGCCAATTAACCCACCCAAGAGAAAATGAGGTGCTCAGGATGCTGAAGGATAATCACTGGAAGACTGAGAAGTTCAGAGACTAGGTTCTAGTGTTGCTTGCAACAAGCTGTTTTTGCAGCATGAGGAAGTTTATCCCTGTCTCTTTGCAGAACATGAGCTTTTGTGAGAGCCCTGGCTAGTGAACCCAGTCTGTGGGTTGAATTTATGTGGCAGTGCCACACTCACATCATGATACATTTGCATTTTCTAAGCATAGCAATACCTAAACCAGGATGGTCTGTGATCTGCCCACTGCAGTGGCTTCTGCTCCCTACCCCTGTGCACTAGACTTTCAGGATCCCAAGAGCACTGCTGGGGTTAGGACATCACAAACACAGCAGTCCTTACCATGAGTAGGTAACACTATCAGCTGAAAATAGTCTGTCACACTGCCTGGAACACCACCTCCTGATTTTACTGCTGAAGGCAAATAACAAGAATGCATGCCCATGCACACAGCCAAACCTCTGCATTTCAATAGTAATGTTATTAAACTGCAGGGAAAAGATAATCAAAGGAATTTAATTTCATGCCCTGTCAAAAGAAAACATCATTTTGCAGCAGATGTTTTGGGAAGCAGAACACAGACCAAAGTCTAAGCTCTAATTGTGAGCTCCTCTCTCTCAGTGTGAATTTTCCAAACTGAGCATCCCATGGCCTAATTGAAGTACTCAACCAGCATATGTTCTGCTTAAGTAACTCTGTGAGTTTGAAATGCTGCACATAAGCAGCATTAACTTCTTTTTGCTTTCCAAACACCTGGAAATCACTATTCCTTAATTTAATGCTGAAATGTCACTTCAATTGCTAAGAAGTGGCAGCCCATTATGAAGAGACAATTTGTAAATATCCAGTAGGGAATTATGTCACAATTTAATAAACCCTCCAACTTCCATCCATCCTTCATTGCTTTCTGGTTCTGTCACCATATGGAGACATCAGAGGGTTTGAATATTCCCTGTCTCTGAGCCACACATGCATCTGAGTCTGGACACACTCTAGGCACTGCTTCTGCATCTCAGTCCAGAGATTTGTAACTGTATTGGAGAGCTACCCTTGGCTGAGAGCTGCCAGACAAGTCTGATACCCCAGATACACATTCATTATAACCAGAGACCCAGCAGGGCTATGGGAACTGGA
Source organism: Ceyx cyanopectus (assembly GCA_013401355.1). Taxonomy (NCBI): domain Eukaryota; kingdom Metazoa; phylum Chordata; class Aves; order Coraciiformes; family Alcedinidae; genus Ceyx; species Ceyx cyanopectus. The sequence continues at coordinate 45,034 of VYZU01021546.1, read as the reverse complement.
AATGTTCTTTCAGCTCTCTGAAGAAAAATAACAATAATGCAATGATTTCATGTTTTAACCAGAGGTCTATTTTCTAACACCACATCTCTCATACACCTTCTCTAACTTCTGATCTGTCTGTTTGACTCCTGTATTCCAGCAAGAGCTGAAGGGGAAAGAAAAAATGTAAACGTGGTGCACTTCAAGCTAACTTGTTGATCTAACATATTACTTCTCTCTGACAACCTTGCATTGCTCCAACTGCAGTGTTCAGCAGCATTTCTGAGGTGGGATGAGATGTTCACAGCATCCCTGGGAGATGCAGCATGCTGTCTGACCACACTCTCTGGGAAATAAACTGCTCCTAGGATGTGTTGTGTTAGCTGGGACCCTGCATTTGAAGACAGCACAGATGACAGAGGAGCACTGGAGATAAGGACCTGCTGCAGATGATGAATGGCAGCCCAGATAAGCATCTCAGACACTGGAAGCTGCTGTCTGTGGCTACCCATCTTTCTCCACTGCCTCTGGAAGGGTCTGAGAGGTTGATTCAGATTGGACATTTGTTTTCAGACATCATTTGAGGTCAGATACATCTGATACACCTCATGCACTCTAACAAATTCCTGCAAGAAAGGCCAGAGCATGAAATCCTCCTGCACTACAGGTTTAGGGGCACACTCTGACACATCCTTCAACTGTGAAGCATCAAGAGGTGAGAAAACCAAAAGCCAGACTGTTTTCACCTTCATCTTGTATTGGCCTTAAGTTAATTATCTCAGACCTAAGATATTTACATATACTAATCTTCAGCACTGATGTCTTAACTGCCATTAGCATTACTGTGATTAAGTTTATTTAATGACTGTAAATTTCTAGTGTAAAATAAACCATCTGTAATTTCTTTCAGCAATTACTTTCCCCACTCTGCACCAAAACTCTGCCTCTTTTTTTTCCCCAATAAAAGCCAGCAAAGTCTATGGCATCCTAAGTGCTTGCTCTTTCTACCATTGAGATTATGGAGGTCTACCACTTTCCTTTTTAAATCACTACATGAATATAAACTCGAGGTCTAATACACAAATGGAATAAGCCCTGTCTTCACAGATCAGATACACTCATTTGCATTCTTTTTTAAATCAGTTATTTAAGCTTGATTCGAAGGCCAAATCTGAATATAGAAGTGGAAGAAGAGCTGGTGGTGATTACATCTTAGCTGAACAGATGGACACTGAAGTTCAAAAATTCAAGTTACATCTCCTCTGTAAGATTAATGATGGATCAATTAGATGAAATAAAATCAGGCCTAAGGATGTGCTTTAACAGAACCTCTGAGGTTCAAGCTCATTAGACTAACCTGAACAGCTTTTCTTTTGCTCTGCATGCTTCAGTATTACCATTTTTTTCCCTGAAATAAATCCAAGAGGCTATTTCCCTCTCAGACAACATAAGGAGGAAAACCCAAACCAATGCATGGTCAGCTTATCCTTCAGAGCTGTGGGCTGGCTACTAAAAGCATCCAGATTAATTGTCCTGTTACTGCACAGAACTTGCCTAAATTCAAAAGTTCCTGCTTATCTTAAGACTGGGAACTTTTACCCAATAAAATTGCCAGTCCCTTCAAGAGTCATCTCCATCATCCAGAAGGTGCTTCCTCAGCTCAATTTTCTTCAAGGCTTGGGGATTCTCTCTCATTCTGTGCTATGAATAGCCAGGAACTACCGACTGAAACCAATGGGTTTTTTTATACTATGATGTGACAAAAGCCTAGCAAGACAAGAATTCCTTAGCATAGCTTGGGAGGCTGGGATAATGAGTGCTTATCAGCAGCTGGAGCCATCTAAAACACCATAAAGCTGTGGATTATATAATCATCTTAAAGCCCTCTGTAGGTGGAATCCTTAAGCGTTGTTAATGATAACTAAAGAGCAAAGCAGATGATTGCTAATCCTTCTCTTATTTCACAGTTCTACACTCAATAATACATTATTGCTGCATTAAGGGGCTTTTTTTTTGCTTTACTGTTTAATCTTGTGTCTTACCAAAAAGCTTAGGCAAGTGTTTGGGATGTTCTATCACTGAGCTTGGAGTTGCTGTTCAGGAGCTGTGTGCTGTGGTGCAGCAGGAATGGTGACTCAGGGGCAGAGCACTGCTGTGGTTCACTCTCACAGATACTCACAAGATCACAGAAGGATGAAATCACATGTTGCATGTTCTCTGTTTCTGAGTTGGTTGGGTTCTGCCTGTTCTTATTAAGCTAGAAGACAAGAAAGCTTTGATTTGACCACAATTAACACTTCCCTCTCTTCCTTGTTTGCATTCCAATTTTCTCATTTCCTGGTATTAATACAAATGCCATTAGCTACATCATTTTGTTGTTTCCTTCACCTAAGCTGCTCGAGGGACACTAGATGGAGAATCTCAGACAGAAAACTGTTTACCCTCAGGGTCAACATCAATTTCTGTGCCAAATCTCTTGCAGCTTCTAAAAAAGGAATTGAAAGGCTTCTGAAAGAGTTGCAATGGCTTGTGAAAAAAAAAAAACAGCTAAAGGAAATAATCCTAAATTAAATCAACTTTTTCCAATCAGCGGAATGTTGGGGCCTTAGCAAATAAAAAGAAACTAAAACTAATCTTCAGAGACACGGGTTTTTGTGCAAAGTGGTGTTATTTGAAACAGATATTNCTTCATCTTGTATTGGCCTTAAGTTAATTATCTCAGACCTAAGATATTTACATATACTAATCTTCAGCACTGATGTCTTAACTGCCATTAGCATTACTGTGATTAAGTTTATTTAATGACTGTAAATTTCTAGTTTAAAATAAACCATCTGTAATTTCTTTCAGCAATTACTTTCCCCACTCTGCACCAAAACTCTGCCTCTTTTTTTTCCCCAATAAAAGCCAGCAAAGTCTATGGCATCCTAAGTGCTTGCTCTTTCTACCATTGAGATTATGGAGGTCTACCACTTTCCTTTTTAAATCACTACATGAATATAAACTCGAGGTCTAATACACAAATGGAATAAGCCCTGTCTTCACAGATCAGATACACTCATTTGCATTCTTTTTTAAATCAGTTATTTAAGCTTGATTCGAAGGCCAAATCTGAATATAGAAGTGGAAGAAGAGCTGGTGGTGATTACATCTTAGCTGAACAGATGGACACTGAAGTTCAAAAATTCAAGTTACATCTCCTCTGTAAGATTAATGATGGATCAATTAGATGAAATAAAATCAGGCCTAAGGATGTGCTTTAACAGAACCTCTGAGGTTCAAGCTCATTAGACTAACCTGAACAGCTTTTCTTTTGCTCTGCATGCTTCAGTATTACCATTTTTTTCCCTGAAATAAATCCAAGAGGCTATTTCCCTCTCAGACAACATAAGGAGGAAAACCCAAACCAATGCATGGTCAGCTTATCCTTCAGAGCTGTGGGCTGGCTACTAAAAGCATCCAGATTAATTGTCCTGTTACTGCACAGAACTTGCCTAAATTCAAAAGTTCCTGCTTATCTTAAGACTGGGAACTTTTACCCAATAAAATTGCCAGTCCCTTCAAGAGTCATCTCCATCATCCAGAAGGTGCTTCCTCAGCTCAATTTTCTTCAAGGCTTGGGGATTCTCTCTCATTCTGTGCTATGAATAGCCAGGAACTACCGACTGAAACCAATGGGTTTTTTTATACTATGATGTGACAAAAGCCTAGCAAGACAAGAATTCCTTAGCATAGCTTGGGAGGCTGGGATAATGAGTGCTTATCAGCAGCTGGAGCCATCTAAAACACCATAAAGCTGTGGATTATATAATCATCTTAAAGCCCTCTGTAGGTGGAATCCTTAAGCGTTGTTAATGATAACTAAAGAGCAAAGCAGATGATTGCTAATCCTTCTCTTATTTCACAGTTCTACACTCAATAATACATTATTGCTGCATTAAGGGGCTTTTTTTTTGCTTTACTGTTTAATCTTGTGTCTTACCAAAAAGCTTAGGCAAGTGTTTGGGATGTTCTATCACTGAGCTTGGAGTTGCTGTTCAGGAGCTGTGTGCTGTGGTGCAGCAGGAATGGTGACTCAGGGGCAGAGCACTGCTGTGGTTCACTCTCACAGATACTCACAAGATCACAGAAGGATGAAATCACATGTTGCATGTTCTCTGTTTCTGAGTTGGTTGGGTTCTGCCTGTTCTTATTAAGCTAGAAGACAAGAAAGCTTTGATTTGACCACAATTAACACTTCCCTCTCTTCCTTGTTTGCATTCCAATTTTCTCATTTCCTGGTATTAATACAAATGCCATTAGCTACATCATTTTGTTGTTTCCTTCACCTAAGCTGCTCGAGGGACACTAGATGGAGAATCTCAGACAGAAAACTGTTTACCCTCAGGGTCAACATCAATTTCTGTGCCAAATCTCTTGCAGCTTCTAAAAAAGGAATTGAAAGGCTTCTGAAAGAGTTGCAATGGCTTGTGAAAAAAAAAAAACAGCTAAAGGAAATAATCCTAAATTAAATCAACTTTTTCCAATCAGCGGAATGTTGGGGCCTTAGCAAATAAAAAGAAACTAAAACTAATCTTCAGAGACACGGGTTTTTGTGCAAAGTGGTGTTATTTGAAACAGATATTTCTTCACATTCTAGAAACTCAGTCTGTTTGGAGAGATAAGAGATGTATTTATTTTTAATGCCATGACAGAGGAGACATGCTCACACGGTTTTTGCTAAGATGGATTTTACCTTAAATTATTGCTTTGCTTAATGGAAAAGAAAGGCACTTAAGACAAAAAAAAACAACAAACCATGCTATCCTCTGTGCATAGAAATTTCAGACTAATTCACCTTTATCAGGGAATCCTTACTGGGGAACAGAGTGAACAGCTGTGGAGCTCTGACATTTAAGAGTATCTGAGGGTCTGATCTTAAAGCAGCATCTTCTCTGATTTCAGAAGCACAGACTCTTTTTTTCATGCTTGTTTTAGTTTGGTTTGAGACATATTTTCAATAAGTACCTGGGTAATTTCTCTCTTTTATTTCCAATTTAGAATAAAAATAATTAGGTTTCAAGCAGATATAGCTCCTGTAAAATGAAGCTAAAGAAGACAGATTTAGAGAGAACAAAGTTGCTTAAACGAGTTTCAGGAGATATGAATTTCCAGGTATAATAATCATGTAACTGAAAGGGAAAGGAGCTGCTCCTGCCAGGAACAAAGATGTAAAGGCTCTTTAGGTGGGAGCTGGATCCTTTACCTTGCTTTGCCATGTTTCCAACATTAATTTGTTGTGTGCATGAAGGTGTGAAGCAAATGCATCTTTCAAACACCTGTTCTGGGCTGAGTTTCTCTTCTGGAAAATGCTCAGCTCCATTTCCCACCTCCTTCCCAATCCCAACAGCATTTATCCAGTATTCCCAGCCCCTTCCACACTGCCACTCCTCACACAGCACTCCCATGTCACTTCTAAGGCCAACAACAGCCTCTGCCCCCAGGGCTGACAGTGGACCTGGGAGGGCACTGCTGTAATTAACTCTGGCATCATAACTCCTGATGGCAGCTCCACCACTGATGCTGTGCAGCAGGCACTGGAGAGTCCCATGGCCCCAAAACCACTATTTTAACTATTTTTAACATATTTTTATTACCACTATTTTTATTTACTATTTTAAATAGTAAGGTTTTGATACTCATCTATTGGATAAACCCATGTATTTAAAAAAGAAACACTGATTTCCTGAGAGATGTGAGGCTTTGTACTATTTTTTAATGAATTCTTTTGATTACCAATTTAATCTGTATGGGTATTTACACAGTATTACTTTCAGCATTCAGTAGAGCCAAAGGAAACATGCCAGGAAAAACAGCAGCTGCATGAGAATCTGGAGTTCTAAATCCACTTCTACTGCACATGTCCAGCACAGAACCTTGGGGGATTTTTTTCCCCCTTATTAAATAAAAGTTAGGATAAAATACATTAGTCAGGACATGAACATGAAAGAAATATTCCATCATACAATGATTCCAGACAAATGAGCTCTTCAGCATGTGCCATGAGAACCCAAACTGCTGTGATTAAAAAAAAAAAATGGGAAGAAAGAGCCCCAAATCTGTTAATTTTCATAAAGGATAGAAGTGAGGGTGTTTTAGGATAGGTTCCTGAATAACAGCCCTGTTACTCCATGCTATGAACTAGCAATTAATGAAGTCACAGTGCTTGGGAATGTATTTACTGTGTGGAAAATGACCTGCCAAGAAAAATCATGATTTTTCAACTAATATCTCGGCATTTCTTAAGAAGAACAAACTGCGGGTTATAGAAATAAATAAACAAATCAGTAAATATTCTGCTGGGTTAGCAACACACACATGCCTAAGGCTAGGAAAGATTCATGCCTTGCTTTCTATCTTTCCACATGTCTGTCTTATCAACAGAAATAACCCTGATTTTAGGATTTGATCACTCTTCCTCCTCAGCCTACACTAATCAGATCATTGCTTTAAGTAATTCCTTTTCACTTTAATTGCACCTTTTTACAGAACAGGTTAATAACCATCCATATTTAAACTGTAGATTTTATGAGGTATTATGCAACCCATTAAAGTTTTATAGTCTTTGCAGAACAAAACAATCATTGATCTTTTTCATCCGAGTGCTGTTAAGACAAAGGGTGGAAACACCAACTGATTAAAACATTCTTTAAAATGCTTTACAAAACACTATAAAAATTTAGTTTTAAGCAATTCCACTCATCAAGACTTGACAAATCTGAAGAGTACTCCATTTAATTTCCTTTACTGGAATGTTTTGCATGCAAAGCAAAAGCCTGGGGGATGCTGAGTCCCCAGTAAAGGCTCTGCTGTTGCTCTCCCTTGGATGCTCTGACTTGCCCAGAGTGAGTTGTCAGCAGTGCCCTCCAGCAAGTGTCAGGCAGGCTGAGATAACTCACCAAGTCTATTCTTTCTCTGTTGGTAATCATCAGTTAAACAAACAGGAGTGGGAGATATTGAGATCCTATTGATTGTTTCAGCAGTAACAAGGAAACGCTTCAGCAAAATAAAAATAAATGGAATAAAACCACCCCAAACAAACAACAAACCAGAAATACTGGAGTAAGGCATTTTTAGGTATGTGGGACCCGTTGTTCAGAGATCATTTCCAGCCTGCAACACTGCTCATAAAATGATTTCAGGTTCAGACTCCATAACTGTCTGGAGATGGAGCTAATGGTGTAGCATGAGCTTGTATCAGCAAGGTGCTGCTGCCTTGGGTAAGTGACACCCACTGCAGGGTGGCTGAGATCAATTCCAGGCTAGGCATTGGAATATTCTGCAAGGTGAGATGACACAAACCTAGGCTATTTTAAGGTAAACTGCTTCCCAGGAGAATGCACATCCTAGAAACCTGAATTTCTGCTGAAAGCCATCCCAGAAGGTTGGAATACCCTTGATACGAATGTCATTGAAATAAAAAGACAACTTTTAAATGGATTTTCTGGTGGTATCTGCCCATTTGGACCTTGAACTAACTTCTCTAAGCTCTCAAGACTGTATTTGATGTGGCAGGAGGTGACAGCTGCTCATGAGCAGCACAGGAGGTTGATAATCCCCTAATGGGGACATAATCCTAAAGCTCTTCAAAGAAGTTGTGAGCATCAGAGCACAGGTTGGGTTGGAGGGGACCTTTCCAGCCAAGCAAATCCAACCCCCTGCCACAGGCCAAGATCTCTTCCCAGCACCAGGCTGCTCAAAGCCCCAACCATCCTGCATTTGAACACTTTCAGTGATGGGGCATCCACAACTTCCCTGGACAACCCATTCCAGTGCCTCACCAACCTCAACCTACCTTGTTGCAGTTGAAAAACATCCTTCCTTGTCAAAAAAAAAGTCTCTCCATCTTTCTTAGAAGCTATTGCATGGGCAAAAAAGGTCCTTTCTTCACAAGAGAGGGGTTCCAGCCCTCTGATTATTTTCCTGACAAGCAAAATCTGGCTGAAGCCTGGGTTGAAACCTGCAGGAGCCCCAGCTACAAACTGCAAGCAGAGGCCAAAGATTTTTAGAGGAGGCTGCAAAGGGATTCAGTTTGGATTTAGGGGGATGCTCCTTAAGAATGCATCAAATCCACAGGAAAGAAATCATTCTGCAGACAGCTGCTGGGGAGCTGAGACACACTGCTGTGAGAGAACAGGACAGCCAAGCACCCAGGCTACCCAAGGGCTGCAGAGCACTCTTGAGGCAGGCAGATATGAGCTCTGTGCCCTGCCTGTGCCACAGGGAATTACAGGATACAGAAGAACTGGGCATTCCTGGAGATTTGGATGTACCCTGAACTGCCTCAAACCTGGAAAAGATAAGAGCTTAATTCCAGCATGTCTCCTGAGCTGTGGATGTTTCCTCTGCATCAGAGAATCAGAGCTGTGCTGGTATTTCAACCCCAGCTCAGGGTGTAGATTAAGGGTTTAAATGTACAGCAAATCAATCTGGCCAATTCAAATAATTGAATATTTCATCCTGACGTTGATTCATTCCTCTTTTGCAAGCACCAAATAAAAACATCTAAATACCCAGGATTTTCTTCTGTTTGCTCATTTCCTAATCCCTCTTCTTCCCCTGCAGGCTTGTTAATTAAATGTCCTGGCCAGTGATGAAAATGTTATTACAATAAAGAATTCCTGGGCCCAAACATCATTTTTGCATTCTTCCCTATTTTGAAAATCCTTCAGCTCATCAGCAGTGCAGACACAGGGGATGAGGATGAGTACAGATATTTCACAGCTCAACTGCAGTGCTCTGGAAAGGAAAGGAGCAAACCCAACCTCCTGCTTCCAGGCACCTATAAGTGAGCAGCCCTGCAAGGAATGCACCAACCCCTCTGTGTGCCTGAAAATTCACTATTTGGGGCAGCACTTCTTGTGCAAATAGTATTAAAAATCAGCACAGCCTAGATTTTCCTGCCAAGCTCCCCTCCAGAGGCACTATTCCTTTCTGCTTCACACCAAACTGAGGCCATTGTTTTGTTCCTGTTCTGGAATCTAAGAATTCCAATAGCATGTTGTCACTACTGTACTTTCAAATATTTTATATTATGAGGAAAAATACTCTCATGCTCCTCTGCTCAATTAAGTTAGAAAACATGAACCAAAATCATTTACATAGAGACCTTAAAAAAGCCCTCAGTTTATTCTGCACGCATTGAAATATTTTGCATTTATTTATATCAAATCATTTTAATTATTATTTCTATTTCTATTATTTCAGGCTACCAATATTTAGAAAAACTCACCTGTATTTCAGATTCCTCCTACACTCTCCACAACCACAACTACATCTTATTCAGAACACCTAGAAAATTGGCACATCATTTCTGCAGCACCTCTCTCCCTTCTAGATAAATAACCACCCAGGACCAGAGCCTGGAGGAAAGCTGTTTGAAATGCCTTCTGGCAGCTTTCTGACAGCTTTTCTCCACCTCTCCTGGCACAGCCCTTCCCAGAAATACTTTGTAATCTGGAGTTAGGAAGGAGCTTTTCAAGCAACATCCCTATTTCTGCTTATAAGCATTTGCTCTGATCTTCCACTACAGGATCTGCTCACACTACAGGCTACAAAGTGGGATAGAGATATTTTTGTTATTTTTTTCAGGAAAATGGTCAGCATATCCCTCAAAGAGCAGGCAAAGCAGGAGTGACCTGCACTCTGATTTCCCTCCTGATGGCAAACAGCCTGGATTTGCAAACTGAAATCCAGTTTCTCAGGAGGCTGAAATGTGTAATTCTGAGAGCTTCAGAAACAAAAACCTGGTTTCTGATGCATCTGTGCTTTCAGGATGAGGATCCATAAAAAAGATCTGAGTTTTTTTTTTTCCTCTGGTAGGAGCACTGAGGGCTGGTGCTAAACGAAGCATTTCATCTTAGCCCAGGGACTCACATCAATATTTTCCTCCAAATTAATTAACTTTTAGGCTTTGATGCCTTGTGAAATTTGTGTGCAAACAGCCACTGGCTGCTGAACAGAACAGCACACAGGCACACTGCCATTCTGCCAGGGCCCAGCACGTATGCAACACAACTCCTCACACTTTCTCTCCCTAAGGACCAGTCCTAGACTCACATCAGACTTGAAAGCTTCTGAGGCTGCAGATGGGAATGCAGCAGTGGAATAAATGTTGGCTGAATGATCTCTACCAGTTTTGAGATGGACAATGCAATTATTTTTCTACTCCTCTGACAACCTTCAAATCATGCTTTAAATCTCCAGAAGCACTGGTTATCTATTTCATCCAGAGAATGCAGCCATTTCTCTCTGGTACACTTGATTTCTCTTTTTCTGTGAGATAAACTTGCAATGAGCTTCTCCTTCAGAGTCTGCAGCAGTGGGCTCAGTGCAGTTTCAACCCTGTGCTGTTAACACTGCTTTTTGCACATAACTTGGGGGTACCCATTTGCTTTACCATGAAGATCACAGCACCTCCAACTGCTCAGCTACCCAGATTGCTCACGGGTGTGATTTTGCTTTATGCTTCCTCGTGTCAACAGAAAACCTCCCTCCTGAAAATGAATGGGTCCAAGGCTCACTATTCCTCACATTCCTCCAGCTTCTCTCTGTTTACTTTCCCCTGTCCTCAGTGTCCAGAGATATTGCTGATAAAGGGCTGCACACCCCGTGTTATCTCCTCTGTTCCCTGCTCTGATGATTTGGGTTTTGTTTGTTTTCATTAGAGGCAGACAGCAAAACCTGAGCTACCCTTAGAGCAGAACCATCACTGACACAGAAGGTAATCTTCTGTGTGTCATGAACTGAAACAGAGCCCAAAACTGCTCTAAAACACACCACCTTGCTATGGTTATTTGTGATACCTAAGCTGAGCATCTGCTTTTGTTAGCTCTTGTGTAAGGGCCTGAGATCTCCTCTGGCAACTTACTTTTGCTTTCACCTACCCTAAATAATTCCACTCACTTCCCCTGACTCCTCACACTCCCTTAAGATTTTCTTGATGTAAAATGAGAAGCATAACTCCTGATAAATGGGAGTGTTCCTCTGAAGCTGAAAAGCCCATGGCAGCACTTCCAGCATCTGAAGTCTTGAGTGGAATTGAATAGATAGCTGTGAACAGCTCATCACCTGGCCCATAAGGTGGGATTCATCCCCTAAATGTGGGTGCAGCTGAGCCAGGGCCCATTGCATTGAGGGCTGAAGGGAATTCTCAGGGTTCAGGTCACCCCAAGCTGAATTAAGACTCATAGGGTGTTGCATTCAAACCTACCTTGATGTGTCTTCTGCACTGAAAAATGGAGAAATGGCTCATTTTGCAAAACATAGTGGAGAAGAGGATTTATGCTGCTTAGCTCTGGTGCCTATCACCAGCAAACTCTCCAACTCAGTCAGGGTTCCTGTAACCAGAGACTACTTTTTTCTCTGAAACATCACTGAATTTTTACTCAATTAATTAATTTTGTATCAAAAAAAAGAACATCCATAAAAAGTAAAAAAGAGCAGTTAATTACAGAATTTTCCTATTGACTACTGGAATGGGCATAATCTTTTACTATTCTTAATTACTGTAATTAAGAATTTTGCATGTTAATTAGAATTGTTTTGGCGTGGCAAATTCCACCCCTCTCTGTGTCACTCAAAGTAGGTAGGTGCACGTTCTTAGTTAGATTATTTCTTTGGTTGCTTTCTTTAAATCTATGTCTAGTATATGCAAATAAGGAAAAGAAATCCCTAGAGCAAGTTCAAATTAAAAAGGGACATAATTCTATCAAGTCAAAAATCCCAGAAAACCAATTTAGCCTTTTCTTTTCAAGCATTAAACATCTCAGCCAGAAACAGGACAAATGGAAACAGCCATGACATAGTTCAGTAAAATACTGAAAATACTTAAGGAGGAGTAAGATTTCTATAATAAGTAAAAAAAAGATTTCTTTAAAAAAGTAAATAATTAATAAGTAAAAAAAAGATTTCTATAGTAAGTAAAAAAAAGAACTAAAGAGAAATCTAATCTTGTTTTAACCTAAGGCATGAGAAATAACATCTCTTAACCTTAAAAACTACACTGGGTTGCTTGCCAGTGAATAGCTGATACACTGGCTAATGCTGATCTCATTCTTCAGAGGTTCATCTTTTGCAGCCCCTCCAATGTGTGAGTGTTCAGCATTCCCCAGGAATGCAGCTGGAGCTGTGCTGCAGAACAGCATCCCTACCCAGAGCTGCAGCACACTGCAACTCCTGAAACTTTACTGCACCTCACTGGGGATCATCTCATTCTTTCCTTTACATTATTCCTGCCTAACACTCAGCTAGGCCTTAATTTACGGCCTAGCAGTGTGTCTGAAAGAGCTATTTGGCCCTCGGTGAGGCAGAGAATATTCCAGGTTTAATTGAGCCCATAAAATTCTGCTTTGTGCCCTCTCGAGCCTTCCATGGAAACTGTGGCTCACCCAGACAGACAGACAGACAGACAGACAGGGCTGGGAGGGTACTTACTGCATTGAAGTTGGGGAAGAGGTTGACTGCTGCAGCAGTGTCCAGGGGGAAGGGAAGAAATGGTTTAATATCCAGGGATGGCTGCAAAGCTGGAGCAGGAGGACGCACCAGGGCTGGAAGAGCAGGGCTCTGGCAGGTACCACCTAGGGGGAAAAAAGACAGCCAGCAGTCAGCAAAGAGCTGGTGTGAGGGGCAGGGATGGGGGGAACCAACACACACACAAAAGCAACCATAAAAGCCAATAGTGGATTCAACAAATCCATTTTTGTTTGTCCACATACGAGTGCATTATTGGAAAAGCTGGTCCTAAATCTCTGCCAGCCACTGCTGCAGGTATCAATCTGTCATTTAAAGTAGGCAATGAGCCATTTCTCTCCTGGATCTCCTGGAACAATAGTTCAGCCTGTGTCTGAAGTGCCTTCAGGACTCCAGCTAGTCTCATTCTGCTGTAATTTCATGTGTCATCCCAACCCTGCTGCCCAACCCTCCAAAGGGACCTGCTGCAGCAGAGCAATAACTGGCTGTTCAGCTCACCAAAAGCCATTTGCAGATTCCTGATTATTTCTTTTAATTAAATGTCCTTTCATGGAGCTTACAGCTTTAGCTCAACCTCAAGTTCACAAGCACAACATACCTTGCTGCCTCAACAGTCCACCAACAGCAATTCCAAGTGAGAGCAATTTCAGCAGCCACCACAGTCCTGTTTCTGGGAAGGTACCCACAGAGACTCTCTGCTCTTGCTAGGGGTGGAGCTGAAGCAGAGTGCACAGCACAGAGCTCCTCCTGCCTGACTCTGCCAACCACCAGCCCTGTGGGAATGGGATGCAAATGAAGAATTCCCTCTGCATACCAATAAGTCACTACCTGTTTGCAGCAGGCCCCAGTTCACTTGCTTTCCCCTTCCACACTCAGCTGAAAGCTGAGCTCATTCTCCAACGTCTCCCATGTTTTGGTCTCACTCCAACACATCAATTCCCCATTAGGACTATTTGGATCCTAGGAAACTGTTAAAATATGCCAGTGTTCTTCTAATCTGAAAGGCAGGCAGCAGACTGTAAAAGCCTGCTGGGAAGAGTCCAAGAAACAGGGAAAAAAAAAGAAGTCCTGGGAGCTTTACCCCACTCACTGAACAGAGACACAGGCAGACAGACCCACTGGGGGACAGCTCCAAAATCTGGATTTTTTCCCTCTCCTCCATGCAGATGCCTCATTAGACAAGCTGCATACATCTTCCAGAGCCCACACGTACCCAGTCAGAATGACACAGAGCCTCTCCATATTTGGCCAGCAAACCTGCTAGCAAATTCTGCAATTTCATGTGTCTAATGGAGGGCTAACAGGGCAGGATTTAATTAGCCAGTTGTAGCAGATCAGCCACAGTTCTGCTCTGGGGATAAAATCAGCTCGAACCACATTTTCAAAGGATTTTTTTTAGTTTCATCTCCTCTGGGAAATGTTTCACTAAAAAATATTAAAAGGAAAAGATGATCCACTAGTAAACCTACTGGATTGGGGTTCACTTCAGTCTCAAGCTTGTTTCTGCCCCAGAATAACAGCCATTTTTGGAGTAATTTATACATTAATACCAGAAATTACTCCAAAAATGGCAGCTGTTCTGAATGAGTGCACCAATGTGCCAATGAAAGAGAGCACCAAACCACTGTCTGAATGCAGCAGGTAAGGACATGGGCAAGAAGCTCTGCTTTCCACAGCTCACCAGCACAGAATCATCAAGCATTTAATGATTTCCATAGGTTTCACAAATGCTACATTCCAGTGGAATTGAAAAAACAGTGCAAGAATAAATTTAACAGGTCAGAATGATCATAAAGCAGTGCTGAACAGGTCAATCTTACTCCCTTTGAACATGAAAGAGCCATAAAGATTTTCTTCTTAGCTGCTGGAAATATTTTTTCTCACGTAACACTTTAACAGATGAAACGGAGAAGTCACTGTACTAATAAAATCCTCACTAAGGAGCCTCCAGGTTGCACCCAAGATTGTAGAGAACCCTGAATGGCCAAGGGTTGGAAATCTCTGGACATCCATCAGAGATGGAGTCTCCATCTCTGGAGACACTTAAGACCCGCCTGGATCTGTTCCTGGGTGACTTGGTCTAGGTGATCCTGCTCAGGCAGGGGGGTTGGACTAGATGATCTTCTAGCTCCCTTCCAGCCCCTAATTTCTGTGATTCTGTGATTCTGTGAAATAGGAAAGGATTTGAACTCACAGCTGCTGGCCTGAGCAGTATCACCTGTACGTGGGGCCCAGGTGGCAGAGGGCATTATCTCAGTGCTGTGTCTGGATTCCCACAGCCACAGCATTCCCATCCATACCCTTCAGGATGAAATATCTCAGAGATCCTTCCTCGTGGCATGCCCAGGCACTGCTGCTCACAGTCATCTGGGGATGGAAACCCTCCTGGAAGAGAGCAATCCAGGCAGCTCTGCAGGACCTTGGCAGGAGCCTCTGGAGCAGTTGAAAATCACCCACAGCCCTGGCTGCAGTGGCCCAGAAAATGAGTTTCAGGAGCACAGCTGCTGTCTGGTCCTGTGCTGGTGGCAGAGCAGTCCCCTAACGCTGCAGCATGGACAGGAATCATGACAGCTGAGCTTCTGACTGAAAGAGATTCTCTGATGGTTATGGCTGCAGAATGCCAGCTCCTCTTTCCTTTTAGCAGGCACACAAGTGCAGGCCAGCATCAGCAACACAGAAGCTGGTGAGGAAAAGCTTTGCCACAAACCTTTGCCCCCCTGATGTCCCAACTGCTGCAGCTCTGGAGGGTCCTCCAGGGTCGAGCAAACTGTGCATGGAGTTAATCTGATTTTTGGCCCTTCTTCAGAACCAGGAGTGACAGGCAATGCAGCTCTGAGCACCTTCCTGCCTGCACCCACACCAGAAGAAATGCAGATCAGAGATGGCTCCTGCAGCATCAGACTGTCTGTTCCATAAGGAATTGTCACATTTTAGCTGCTGGAATGTGAAGAAATACACTTCTGCCCCTCTCCAGTTTCCACATTTCACTGTGGGATTGAAAAGAGATTTTGAAATGGGAAGGCATCCCCAAGAGAAGAAATTAGATCTACAAATGCTAAAGTCTTGACCTTCTCTTAAAAGACATTTTGGTCACGATTCTTTACAAAAAAAATAACAGCTCTGGGGGAAATGTTTGCTTTAAATGAAACAGCATTTTCTGGCAAGGCCTCCCAGGTAAAGTTTTGTGATCAATTCACCTGAACCAGAAATGACTCAAAGATGAACTCCAGGCAGGCAGCACCGTGCACCTTTTATGTGCAGAAATGGATATTCTTTTAATTCTGATAAGCTACATATTCCGTGTGGACTGAAAAGCAGGTTATTTATGAACAAACCATGTGCTGCCTTTGAGAATTTCTTGCTCGGAAAATCTATTTTCTGATCATTCACAATGTCAGAGCTCAGCTCTTTGGAAGGGGTTTGTTGTTGTTTTGTGTCTGGTTTGATTCTGTTTTTCTAAAGCTCTTCAAGTGCCTTTGACTTCTGCATGGCTCAGAAACTTTGATTTTGGAGAATAAAAAAAGATCTTTCATTATAGATTTTTAAAATAAGGGTATCTCAATTTAAACACAATTTTGTTTCATCTTGATTTTGGAAAAGAAAAGCCTCAACTGCATTAAATATAAATTAAAAGACCCCTCAAAATGCAGCAGCCCCCAATCCTGTTGGCTCTCCCAAGCTCTCCTTCCTGGGACTGGTGCTGGGGATGCTCTGAGCAGGATGAGTGCAGGGCTGTCTCAGCTGGGGAGATCTCTGAGTAATTGATTTTTCAGTTCAGTGGGCAAACCACAAAATAAACCCCCTTTATAATATATAATATTATTTTATATATATATATATAATAATGCTTGAAGCAGCAANATAATATATATAAAACCCTTTTTATTAACTAAATATTGATAGATTTCAAACATCCAAAGTGAAACAAATCAAAGCTACTCAGTATAAAAATATTTTCAACTGTCTTCCTCCCTTTTCTCTTTTAGTACAGCTCTGCCAGTTTGGCATCAATTGGTGCCCACTATTTATTTATAGAGTGCATTTTTCAGCACACACACTTCACCTGGAAAGTCTGAATCAGCTCTGCTTACTTTGCTGCTATTCTAAGTATTATTTTGTCTAGAGACAGTATTTATTCTGTGATTCCTGCCTAGTGAGCTAGTTCAGAAAGGGAAACATTTGTATTATTATTATTAGTTTCAGAAGGCTGTGGCTATGCATCATCCTGCTGGGTGTGGGGTTTTTAAGTCTTTTCTGTCACACTTGCTACCAGTTTGAAAACCCTAACACCATGCACCCTGAAATAAGAATTTCCATTGGAAAATACACCAGCTCTACACCTAATTTCTTTTGGTGTTGTGGAGAAACAGGTGAATTTACTGCTCTGATGCTAGTGTAGGAAGATGCAGAGATAAATCTGCATGAGTACCTGATATCCATTCTCTCCTTTCATTATTAATCTTATTTTTAGCAAAAAAAGCTCCTTTTGCTGCTTTTGCTTTATCAATTAAAATATGTTTTAAATTAAGTAAAATCTACTGCAAAAAAATCAGATTTTCAGTCCTGAGCAGTGTCCAGCAGTTCTCCAGCTCCCTAAGGACATTATTTCTGGATTAGAAATTGCACAACTAAGGGCAGCAACTAAGCTTTTTATTTTAGCACGGTGATCCTACCTAATTGAGCTCTGCAGAATCCTTTGAGGTTTTATTCCAGTTGGTCAGACAAATTTAGATTCTTTTTTTTCCCCACTGGAAGATAACTGAAAACAGTGATCCAAAATGAACATTCCACTTTATGGAAAGTTTTGTCTCTTTCTAGTAGAAACAGTAAGAAATTGTCCATTTTGCCCACCCTGCTTATTACCAGCTTTTCAGCTCTGTTTGCCTAACAACAGAAAATCAAATATTCAATATCCAGCAGTCTTCTTTTTCTCCATGCAATTCCAGTATGATTTCTCAGGACCTGGAAAGAGATTATCCTCATTTTTCTGCTAGGACCTGTGGCAGGCTCAGAGCTCACAGAGGATCTGTTAGCCCAAGGAACTCACATCCCTGGGGTGAGTGAATATTGAATGACAGGGAGGGAGATGCTGAAGGTTTGGGAAGAATTATCCCAAATTTTCTCTGCTGTGCAGATCTAGTGGGAATTTCCCAATAGATCCTAACCACAAAACTTAAAAAACACCCCACTGTAAATAAATAAATGAAATAAAGCCAAGAAATAAATACAAGCGTCAGCCAAGTATTATAGAAAACACATTCATTTTAAAGCTTTAGAGTTTTTGACATTTAAAAAAAAAATCTTTGACCTGGCATATTCTCCAGTTAGATTTGTTCCTGTTTTTTAAAGGTCATGTTTATGCTGTAATGAGCACAGATTTCCAAGGGTTATTAATCAGAAGAACACTGGATTGCAACCAGACTTTCAAACATCTTTTTTTTTCCCATTATTAATATATTAGTATTAGTATATTAATTTTTTTCATTATTAATATATATAATATTATATATTAATATATTAAAAGTGCCATTTTTCAAAAGCGTGCTTGGGAAAGAAAATACTGATTAACTTCTGATGGCTTCACCTGGAATGAAACAAGCAAAACCACTGGGAAAAATCTGCAACTAATAGCACTCTGCTAATTGACTATGAGGACCAGGCCACCCAGCAGAGCCCCTTGCAGCTGGCAAGTGGATAATGAGAGTGGACAGACACACACAGCAGGGACTCTGAAAGGACACCTTATTTGGTTTGAAAGACACTTGTTAAGACAAATTATCTATATTAATTTTCCTGTGTGCTTTCCAAATGATATCTATTCATTTTTCCTATTCGAAATTACAGAGATGACAAATTTTACTTAGGAATTTTTCCCACCAATTAAATTTTTCCCTGATTTCTTACTCTGAAATCTGAAGTTCTTAAAGAAAAGCAAATCAAATCTCTCAGACTACTCCCTCTCAGGATGTAAAACCAGAAAATACCATTTCAGAGCATGTGGCCCAAATGTCTCCAGTCCCCAGCCCATGAGTTCTCAACCAACTTCCCAAAGGAACCAGTTCAGCCCTCAGGAGGCAGAGCTGTTGGTGCAAAAACCCAGAGCCTGAGGCTCTGTCTGTGAACTGGAGCTTGGCCAGAATCAATTAGCCAGATGTAGTGTGGAAATTCTAGAGACACACACACATTCACTTCTAATGAAGTTTAAATGGGATAGGGTAGAATGAGCTTAAAGAATTAATTTTCTATCTGAGCTGTATCTAGAAAATACAAACGTAACTGCCAGAAATATTTATTGCAGTCACACACTGCCCTTGTGCAACTCACACACTGCCCTTGTGCAATACAATCACACACTGCTCTAGTGCAATTCAATCACACACTGCCCTTGTGCAACTCAATCACACACTGCCCTTGTGCAACTCAATCACACACCGCCCTTGTGCAACACAATCACACACTGCCCTTGTGCAACTCACACACTGCCCTTGTGCAATACAATCACACACTGCTCTAGTGCAATTCAATCACACACTGCCCTTGTGCAACTCAATCACACACTGCCCTTGTGCAACTCAATCACACACCGCCCTTGTGCAACTCACACACTGCCCTTGTGCAACTCAATCACACACTGCTGTAGTGCAACCCAGTCACACACCACCCTTGTGCAACTCACACACTGCCCTTGTGCAACACAATCACACACTGTCCTTGTGCAACTCACACGCTGCCCTTGTGTAATTCACACACTGCTCTTGTGCAATTCAAATGGTATTCTTTTCCTTCTTTTAAATACAGCTAAATATGTGCCATATTATGCTGGAAAACAGTTTCTAGGTTTTAAATCACAAAAGTTCTTTATTTCCTTCCAGAAAGCTGTGGGCTTGTGTTCTCTAGCCACAGCTGCAATACAGAAAACAGCTTCTCCAGAAACCACTTCAGTCTCTGTGTTAAAAAAGTGTAAGGAGAGATCACAACCATAATGCAATCTAACCAATAAATAACAAAGCTGTGTTAGGATTAGTGAGGAAAACTTGGTTTTCCTACCTGTGCTGCTCTAGCTGGAATAGTTGCCCAATCCTGGGGGTGGTTAGATTTATGATCATTTAAAAAGCAGCTTTTCAAGCAAGGGCAATCATCTCCTGTGACTGTCCAGAGGTGGAGGGGAGCAGCACTGCTGCTGCAGACAGCAAACACCCATTTTTGTCCTATTTTCCACACACACAGGCGTGTCAGGGGCAATTTGTCTAAGCCCTGGCATGCTGGATGCTGCAGGCTGCATGCACAGAAATAAAGGCAGATTTAATGAATGGGGATCCCTGCCCCCAGCTAATGAAAACTGTGCTTGGTGGTGGCTAATTCTATTGATCACAATTCAGTCACATTTACACGTGTGCACATAAAGCAGCCTAAGCTGTTGGACAACAAAATACAAACCTAACCCAACAATATACATATTTCTTCTAGATATATGACATTATGATTTTTTAGCTTTTCTGCATCCTATCCAAACACGTCCTAGTATAATAAACAACCCACCTCAAACACTTCAGTCCATGCCATTCAAAGAGTAAATTTAATTTACCTTATCACTAAGGTGCCCAAAACAGACAAGCTTTGGTCATAACACACTGAAACTGTCATTCCACAGGAAAAAAAAGAAAGGAAAAAGTCTCAGCTGACATGTTTTTGAAGTGAGCCAAGCAATTGTCAGATGACTACAGGAATGTGCCATGTAGGAAAAGAACCACATCAGGAATCTGTAAGCAGAGATGAAAATGAAGGTTCTCCAAACAGATTTCCAAAGGGCATGAAATGGGGAGTGTTGGGATTGCTTTAATACACTCTTCAGACAGCTAAATTATACTTAAGGGTTAATAAGATCTAGAGCACTCACAGCTGGTTGGTGTTGCTGTGTAGATTCCACTGCTCCCATGTGTGACCAAAAAAAATCCACATTTTATTTCCCACTTAAGCTAGCACTGGAGTTGACAGAAAGCATCAAATGGCTGAAGCAGCAGCTGCAGGAGTTTTTCAGCTGCAGGTGGCAGGCTGGGGCTCTGGTCTGGGGTCAGGCTGCACAGAAGTGCAGTGAGGTGCCTGCAGCTGCATGCAGGACCACACTGCAGAAGGGATGCCAAATAAGAGGATGAGGAGTTCAGGTTCAGGATGCCCCACGGTTTGATGCTGATTTTTGCAGAGGCCAATTCATGCTAAATCAGTAGAATGAGGCTACCAAGACCTGCTGGGCACCCAAGAACTGCAAAAAGAGACTGAGAAAATCATGATATATTAATATATATTAATTAATAGTATATTATTATTATCGATCAGGTTGAAGTGAACAGACCAGTTACTCAAGTGTAAGCTAGGAACTCATTTCCCAGCAGAACATCTCTTTCTTGGGAAGACCCTTCAGTGTTTCCAAGTTCCTCTGCAGACATAAGTTGGCTCAACCCACTTGGTTTGCAATTAAAAAACTACTACTAGAATTGTTTGTTTTCACACAGTTTCAGGGTTTTCTCCTCACTGAAAGCTAGGAAAAGGTGGCTGGAGATATTTCAGGGTTACTGGACACTGAAGAGAACCATGTAAGGCAGGGGATGCACATACACTCCTGAGGGGACCAGAAACCTCTTTTTTTTCCCTGAAAAACACTATATTTGAGTATATTTTCTAAGCTATTGCTCATACTTCAACTGCATGGGCAATGACCTGTTACGAGACATGATTTAGTGCAGGATTTTCTCTCTCTCCCCCTAAAATTGACTATAAATTTCCAATTTGCGATGTATTAAATCGGTATAAAGTTATTTGGCCTTTGCTAGATGGCCCATTCAAAACCCAAAGTGACAGAGTGGCTACAGAGTGGAGGTTTCCCTGTCCCTGGCAACCCTCCCCCATCTGTCATGGGCATCTTTGGCCATTTGGGAGCTGCAGGCACACAGCTGGAAACGTCAGCATCCCTCACACCACAAATTAGTCTCTCCCACATGCAGCTTTTTCTGGCTGAGCTAAAACCCCACAGAAATGAGAGTTTGCTATGATTTGTGGTCATCAAAATCCAGATGGATGATGCTCTAAGGAAAAGGTTAAACCTCCTCTTCTTTGGGGGGAAAGAATGAACCTCAGCTTTTATTCACTGCTGCTGTTGGTAACTAGAGAACCACCAGAAACCACTCAACTACTCATTGAATTACCCTGATCTCGTTAATGATAAACTAATTATGGGACTAAATGGGACAAAAAGGGAATCCCAGTTCAAGAAATCAGAGACTGCCCCTTGAAACTGAATTTAAACAGGAGTTACTGTGAATTAAGAGAGATTCTGCAGCATTTGAACAGAACAGGAAAGCTTCAAGCCCCCATCCTGTCCATATAGATGAACTTGTGCAAGTGTCAACCCAAAAAAGACATTTAGTAGTTTAAAGAGTTTTTTTGTGGGTTATTTTTGGGTTTGGAGTGTTTATTTTTAATAAGAATGGGAACTGATATGGACTTAAGGATGTATGGAACTAAATAGCTCAGTTGAGTTAAAAATTCCGTATCATTATTGGCATTGATGAGCTGGTGACAGGAATATTAGGAGCAATAATAATTAATTTTGTTTTGCCAGCTCTAGAAAGGGGTCTGTGGCTTTAAACCACCTCCTGAAAAAGAACTAATCAGCATAAATTTAATTGCCTGTTAATTTCTGAGCCTTTCTCCAGGACCCATCAATCTCAGACCAGCAAGGGGACTGGTGGAGTCCCCCCTGCAGGTTTCAAATCGTGGCACTAATTCTCTTTCCACATCAATCTCAAGTGAGCTTTGTAGTGCTGAAAATGTTCTGGCCTATCTTGCAACATCAACAAAATGCCTTTAATAAATTAGAATAAAGTGTGGTGCAATTGTAATCTTGGTGAGTAATTCCATGAAGAAATCTCTCTACTAGAAATGCAGAGGCAGCTGACACAAATCACACACACTGTTAGAATAAACTGAGAGAGATTTTAGGAGTTAATTAATTGTTAATGTTCTTTCAATAATAAGTATAATCAGACTGCCTACCTGAGAGAGCTCTGTGCTGATTTTCTTCATTATATCGATTCCTCTGGATATATTTAACATATTAAAAAACTCTGGGCATAGAAGAATAAGTAATACAAATAATGTTCTAATAAATTAATGTTCTAATGTACTCCTGTATTATCTTCCTTTTTCAAATGATTTCATAGGATATTCAGTGATTGATATTCAATGAGATTTCAAATGGTGCTTTGATTTTTTTCCCCACTAATGTTTTTTCATCCTTCCAGTTTTTGCTTATCACAGTCAGTCAGTTCTTGGATTATTTCCGGGTACTGGTGTCCCTCTCTAAGGCCACTAATTCTTTCACCTTGCAAGCATCACTTATTGCTTGGTGAGGGCATATATTGAATTTACAGACTGCGCAGAGCTACCTGCTAATCTGGATACCTGTCTCACAGACATGCATCTCACCACAGAGAGGAACTGCTGTGCTTTCTAGATGGCACATCCAAAGAGATGTCAGATTTCCAGCTGCTGCTGACCCTATAGAAATCCCATGCTGGGCTGTGAACTAGCACAGAGTAGGTCTGCCAGCTGCACTAATGTGAGATCACTGCTACGTCCTATAAACCTGCTGCAAAAATTAAAAACAAACCAAAAAATAAAAGGAAAAAAGGAAGGGAAAACCACTGGGACTCTATAAACGTATTGAACATTTTTACTCAAACCCATTTGGAGAGAAAAATAGTTAATTCAGTACCTTTCTTAGGAAAGCAAGGGGAGAGAAAAATCCTGCCATGTGGCCCAAGGCAATTTGCAAGCATCAGTGCATCAGAGAAATGAAATGTGTTCTTAGGAGGCTGGTGCAACGGCCCCAGTGCTGCCTGTGGAGCAGGGCAGTGAGGAACTGCCTTGCCCAGGCAGCCAGCCTGTGCTTAGGCTGGAGGAGACCAGTGCTGGCAAACGATGGCATCATGTCTGGAGTGCTAAAAGCCTGCAGGGATACTGGAAAGAATGGCTGAGAGCACCCAGAGAGGGAGAGAGGGAAGGATGCAGAGGAATCTTTGCATGCACACACTGGACATTTTCTTTTCTAGCTGTTTGCACTGTCAGAATGTGTCCTGCACAAACACAGGGGTTGCAGAGTTAAACAGCAGCTTACAGAGAAAGTCTGATGGACCTCTGTTTGTTTTTCCTTCTCAAAGAGCTAAAAGCAGCTGCTGGCAACAGCCAATGCTGCACGGAGGGCTGAAGCAAGGATGTGATTTTCTGCTGCCTAAAAGCAGCTCGTTCAGCCTGCACTGGTGACAAGGGTGCTGCTGAAGCACAGCAAAGCAGCAGTGTGCTGGTGTGCAACAGCCCTGGGAAGGTGCAGCTGAGGTGTGCCAGGCTGTGCCAGCAGGCAGCACAGTCTCTGTCCCAGGCACACAGCACTCACTGCTCCACGATGCTCTAGAGACAGCAAAGCCTCAGCTCAGCCCTGGAACAGGACCTGGCTTGGGCAAGAAGATGCTGCTGCTGGTGCCAGGGCTGCCTTCCTCCCAGCTCCTCCTCCTCGTGCATTCACCACTGCAGAGCTCACCAGGCTTCTCTGCTTCCAGAGTTTATTTTCTTTTTTCCCCCAATATTGATCCCTAGTGCAGTGGTGGGTCGGTATTGGCACACACAGCCATCATCTCCTCTGTCTTCAGCTCTTGCTCCACAGTAAATACCCCCAGTCAACAGGGCCAACAACAACCAAAGAAGCTGGGGAGGTTTCCGTGGCTTTCATCTGAACGAACTATCTGGTTTTTCAATTACAGCACAAAAGTAAATAAACAGGGGAACCGCTGTGAAGCAATAATCAAAGAGTAAATTAAGCCTAGATTTTTTTTTCCAGTGTTCTTAAGAAAGCAGTTTTAATATTCAGAGATAGTTTGCTAAAATAAACCCACTTTTCAGACTCTTATCTTGTTTTTTGAATGGGAGAGCTGAGGAAAGGACTGTTGTTTGCACTGCAATAAACAGAATGCATGAAGAGTACCCTGCAGAAAATCAGAAATATGAGGCAAAGCCCCTGCAGATCCCAAGTACAGCCTGAAACCTCACACACCCATACCCAGAGCAGCCAGACACTCCCAGTCAATCTCATTTCTCTATCTCCTGTAGCTGCTTCAGAGATGAAGCCACTATACATTACAAAACCCCAAGAGCTTTTCAAGCTTTACTTGAAAATCAAGTGGTACATTATGGTTTTAAATTCTGAAATCTGCAGGGACTATAAACCAGAGTAAATTAGTTGGCTGGGTAATAGAGCCAGGACCCGATCCCATAGTGATGAAAGAATTTCCTATCATATCCAAGCAACTGGTTCAGCCAGCTAGCTGAGCTATTAAAAAAAAAATTAGATTGATCTAACCCCAACTTTTAAAAATAGCTGCGACCTTTGCCAAAGCAGAAATGGGAAAAAAAATAGAGAACAAGTGGTTTTGTTTAAATGCTCTAGATAAGGACTGCAGAGGTCTTACCTTTTTTTTTCAAACCTAAGGAAATTTTAAATGGATATAATTTAAACATCAAAAGAGACAGAAGTGTATTATCATAAATGTTAACAAGAGGCAAGGGTAGCTAGCAATTGAACTTTCTAAAAGGCTCCCTGACGACTCCAGTTGCAATTTCCAGCTGCATTTTCTTCTTTCACAATGGCCCCAGACACTTGGCAGCAACCTTCAGCTGTCACAACCTGGCTTCTGATGGAGCGGGGAGTAGGTACAATGCAAACTACACACAAAAAAAAAAGCTGGGGGGGAAATCATGAGCATGAGACTGCTGGAGTAGTGGTGAAGAAACGGGCAAGGAGGTCTGAAAACACGAGGGGGATAAGAATGCAGCTTCATTATTTGATGGCACTCCCAAGCAGGCCCTGCAGGGATGTGTTGATAAAATCACTGCAATACCTGCTGAGCTCCAGAAAGGGCTTTGCCAGCTGAGATCTTGGAGCAGAGGGAAAGCTTCTTCCCACTTGCAGCCTGCCTCAAATCCAGTCTCAGGCTTTGGAATGGCCAGTGAACCATCTTTGCTGCATTTTCTCTGCCTATTCCCAACCCTCTCTGCAGTTTCAGCTGCAAAACTCAGCTTTGCAATAACCCCTTTGAAAAACTGAAGCCCTTACGACCTCTATTGTATTAAACTCTTTTTGATCTAATGAGAAATTGAAATAGTTCCTTTATCAAAACCAAATACAGTTCTTTTTCAAGCACCCCCATCTCCTTCTGTGCAACGAGAGGGAAAACCTTGGAAAGGATTCCTGTCACCTGATGAAGATTTTTCTCATTGCAAGAATCTCCAGAACTGCCACCAGGTTATTAAACACAAAATCAAAATAATATGGAGGTATATTTGCACCCAGGCACGGGGAGGTGGAAGGCACATGACTCTGAGAGAATCCTGCCCTGAAAGCCTCTCATTATTTTAAATGTTTTATAAAAATAATTTCTATTATTTGTCTTTCAGGGGGGGAAAAAAAAAAAAAGGGCAGAGACATGACATCATAATGAAAATTTTAACAGCCCAGTTTCTACTGAGCATTTCATTCCTTATCAGGAAGCAAGAGATGAGTGCAGAAGGGATGGGAGATGAGATTCCAGAGCCACCCCAGCTCAAATATGTACAGACACATCCACGAGCACTCGTGTGCACACACCTCATGTTCAAGCTGCTGGGATCTCATCTTCTCTAGCAGAGCAAGAAACCACCCATCTGATTTTGGTTTGGGAGCAGTTATGTCACCTACAAGAAGAGTAACACTGGGAATGACTTTGTTTGGTGTGAGAAATCTCCCTTTATTTATGGGCACATTGAGGGGTATTTAACTAGCAGTTTCTGTAATGGCACAGTCTGGCTCCAAGCAGCTTCTATAGGCTCAGAGAGGGTTTTTTTGTTATTCTATATACACAGTAATGATTCTTCAGTGCTTCAAGATATGAAGCTGCAATGTTCCAAGTATAAACATCAGGCTCCCCCAGATTTCAAGATGCTATAGGTTGGCTTGCTCAGCTGAATTCCTCTGTCACATAAAGCATCCCTGATATATTAACTCCGCTTTCTTATTGCAGATGTCTGCTGATAAAACACAGTAAATAATCCTCTGTGTTTCTCAAAACGTTTTAAAAGCACAGCCTTATCCTCACCAAATTCATCCTGCCTGACCAACAGAGATGCTACAAAAGGCTTCTACTGTGTCCAGCCTAGAAGGAAATATAACCTTCTGAAAATAAACCACTGACAACTAAAGGATTTTCACTGAAAATGCTGAAATATCTTTTTTTTTTTCAGATGCTTGGTTGGTCTGTACAGTGTTTCCTCTAGCAAAGTGGTGAGATTTGGGGAGTGGGGGGGTATTTTTTCTCCCATGACTCATCCAGCATGAATCTCTTCGACAAGAAAGTGTTCCAGAAATAAAAAGTGATACTCAGAGTAGTAGTATGTAAGGAGATGAATTACTACATCCTGAAACACTGGCTGCACAAACCCACCGGGAGTGAAAGCACTCAATGTGCACATACAAACTGGGGCATTTTCAGCCAAAAACTCCGTGTTTTCCCCCTTTGCCAGTTCTGTGATGGGATATTCATTCCTGCTGCTATATATCAGATTTCCTGCACAACGGGAATGGAAGCAGGTAACAGAAGTTACTTACAAACAGTAACAGGGTGAGGGGAAAGGGAAAACAAAAGGAAAGCAGAGAGGTACCAAGGTTCTATTTTAATTAGTAAATTTGGTTTTCCTTTCTCTTTCTGGTTCTTCAGCAAGGAGAGGGCAGGTGGGGAGGTGATTTTTGTCCGTGGCAATGGATGCTGTCCCTCCCTCATTCCAGTTGGGGTTTAGTGACCCTCAGTGCCCACTGTCCCAAACTCCAGCATCACTGCAGGGCTCCCACCAGAACCTCCTGGAGGACGAGGAGAGACCCCAAGGGAGCCAACCAGAGCAGCCCAGCCCAGGGTGGCACAGAGCTGCCCCAGCGCCCATGCCAAGGCAGCAGCAGCTGCTGGGCCCTGCAGGCAGAGGTGGGATTTTCTCTCACCCGGGATGATTCCCTGGCATTCATCATCAAGTCACTGTGGGGTGGCTCTGTGTTTTTTTTCAGTGCCAAACATCTACCTTTCAAAACGCTTAAGAGCAACGTGTTTTCATTGGCTTGCAGCTTCTTTTTGGAGTGTTCTGTAAACACCCCACATCACTTTGCAGGATTTTTATTATTATGATTATGATTATTCCAGTCCCACGGTTCTGTTTAGCTGGGGAGGATGATTGCAAACCCAATACAATGAGCAACAAACGTATCCAGGGTGACCAAACAACAAACTCTGAAGCACAGCACGG
This sequence comes from Ceyx cyanopectus, assembly GCA_013401355.1. NCBI lineage: Eukaryota > Metazoa > Chordata > Aves > Coraciiformes > Alcedinidae > Ceyx > Ceyx cyanopectus. The sequence continues at coordinate 17,173 of VYZU01021546.1, read as the reverse complement.
TGAGTGAAAAGGAGCAGTTAGGGAAAGCACTCCATCAAATCCTGGTGTGGTGTCAAAGAAAGCCTCCTGCAATTAGGAGGGTCACTGGAAGTTTAAGTATTTGAAGGCTCAGCTCTAAGTAGAAGATCTCATCCCCAAACCTTCTACCAAGCTTTGAAAAGAGGAAGAAATGCTACAGCCAGCTCCTCAATTTAGCAACTTCTCTGATGGGTGAGAAGCTCACGTCACCCGTTAATACGTGCTCTATAAAAATACCACTTTTAGAGGGTTAGCTCTTACTTTCCACAGCAATTATTTCAGTATTTATTTCAACCTCCACGCTGTCCACACGTTCCCACTATGCCACCCTACCCCAGTTAGACAAGAGGGCATCACACAGCAAAACAAAGCAAGATGCAAACAAACATACCCAAACGCTTTCATTTTCTCCCCTTCCCAGTCTTTAGGTGGCCCAAGAGCAGCGAGCACGGGGAAGGAAACACTCCAGAACACTTTACTAGCATTAAAACGAATTATTTCTTCTTTTTGCCTCAGAAAAGAGCAAGTTCTGGTATTTCCAGAGCAACTGAAGGGGCAGCAGGGCCGTGCTGTGGGCTGCAGCGATTGCTCCGTGGGCAAGCTCTGCACCAGGGACAGAGATGTTCTGAACACCAGGTCAACACCATCCTCAGCAGCTCACTCTCTGGCGTGCGAAGGGCACCACCAAGAACATTGGTTTCAGTCTGAACACCACGGGAAGTTTCAGACAGAACAAAGGGGCCCCAGAACCTGCCAAACAGCAACTTTCAGCTCTGCTCTCAGCAGTGGCATCTCCAAAGCACAGCCCAGTTTGTTGTGATTCAAACTCGTGTTGTGCAGGAAAACAAGCAAGCGTGTTCAGCACTGCCTTGAATTTTTGTCAAAGAAGAAGCAGCAAAATAAATCTGGTCAACCACTGTGTGCTCGTGAAAATTACAGGCAGAAAAACAGGATTAAATTCAGTACGACAAGGGTAACATCTCCCTAACGCCCTACCTCACACAACTTCTAATCCCAACCACAGGCAGTTGTTGCAGAACTGACTGAAAGAGAAGAAAATCCACCCCGTGCTTGCAGTGATGTTAATAAAGGTAGAAAAAAAACCCCAAATAAACGAGAGCAAAACGAACCCATTGCCACCGTTTGTAGCGGAGAAGAGACTTAATCCAAATTATTCAAGCTGAAAATCACAGTGCTCATCTATTCCACCTCCATCTCTGGGAAATGCAGTGAAGCTAAAGCACTGTAAATTCATTTTTGAGAGGGGCTGTTCTGACAGCTCGGCCACTTTCTGTTTCTTCAGTTTAGATCCAAGTCAATGTGGGTTTCTCCGTCAGACAACACCCCTCTGCAACGCTTTGCTTTGCAGCAAAATAAGAAAAGAAGGCTCAGAAAGCACAGGATTTTTGTGACAGAGCTCGGAAAACGACTCAACTTCTTCTCTTCAAGCTGGAAGTGAACTTCTGATTCAATATTTAATGAAACAGAAATGTGCTGAACGTCCCAGACATCCTGCAACTCCGCTGCCCTCAGCCGAAGCCTGGCGTGGCTGTACATCTACATGAGATTGCAGGTAGCCCGGAATAGTGTTTTTCCATGACAACACAACCTTTTGTGGGGTTTTTTTTGCCCTTTAGCAGCACTAACTTGCATCATTCCGCGGCTACTGCACATCCCAGCCCTGCCACAGCCGCGGCTCCGCGCTCCAGCGTTTGCTGGGTGGGCTCAGCTGCAACCTCAGGGCGATTTCCACCCAGCCACAAACCTCAACTCTGCACAAACATTTCACAGCTCCGAGACCTCGAAAGGCTTGAAATACCGCGTGTTTGATGGCATGCGAGCGGCCAACCCCGCCGCGGAGCATCTGCATAACGCAGAGCACAGGGCGAGCGCGGCGCTGCGAAGAACCCGGCGGGGTTTTTTTTGCCTCTGCGTTTTTAGTGTAAAGAATTCTAAGGTTTCCCGTGCCAGGCAGGGCAGCAGCGGCTCGTCCGTGATGCGAAGTTCATCTAAAACTTCCCATGCCTCGCAGCCCCTTCTCATCCTCTCCGTGCCGCTGCGGGGAGCGGAGCCCGGGCTGCGTTGGGCGCATCCAGCCGCTGGCCGGAGCAGCACCGTGCCCGGACAACGGAGCCCCTGCCAGCTGCAGGATCGCAGCGTGTGCCGCCCTCCGCTCCCGGGCAGCCCCGGCGGGCATCTCCCGGCCGCACACTTACCGAAATACATCCTGCTCCGCATGAGCGCCGCGGGGAGCGCTCGGCCGCGCTGCAGCGCTAGCTGCCGGGCAGGGCTGCCGCGGGGAGCGGCGCTCGCCGCATCCTACACGCCGTGGAAATTCCCCAGCCCCGGCCGCGCTGCTGCTGCTGCTGCTGCTGCTGCTGCTGCTCGGGGTGCGGGCTCAGCCCCGCTCCAGTGGCTGGCTCGGGCTGCGGCTGCACTGCCCATTCCCAGCGCCGCCTGGCTCCTCCTTCCCGTGCCCTTGCGCTGCTGACATCAGGGCTGGGGCGCTAGCACGGAGCGCCGCTGCTGCCGGTGAGCCCCGCTCGGCTGGGGCGGGAGGGAGGGAGGGAATAAAAGCCCTGCTCAAACGCTGCCTTCTCCTCGGGCGGCACAGGCGCCGGAGCAGCAGCTGGGTCACACAGTGATGGCACACACACCGCGGGCGGTGCGGGCTGCCCGGGAACGCAGCCTCCGGGAGCAGCCCCGGCTGCCCTCGTCCCCAGCTCCAGCACCACGTACAGGTGCTGGGCACTCTGCAGGAGCAAGGCCCCTGGGGCTTGGGTTTTCCTTTCCCCTTTCCCTTTTCCCTTTCCTTTTCCCTTTCCCTTTTCCCTTTCCCCTTTCCTTTTCTCTGTTCCCTTCTCCCTTTCCTTTTCCCTGTTCACTTCCATTTTCCCTTTCCCTTTTCCCTTCCCCTTTCCCTTTTCCCTTTCCTTTTCCTTTCCCTTTTCCCTTCCCCTTTCCTTTTCCCTGTTCCCTTTCCTTTTCCCTTTTCCCCTTTCCTTTTCCTTTTTCCCCTTTCCTTTTCCCTTTCCTTTTCCCTTTTCCCTTTCCCTTTTCCATTTTCCCTTTCCCCTTTTCCTTTCCTTTTCCCCTTTTCCTTTCCCCTTTCCATTTTCCCTTTCCCCTTTTCCTTTCCTTTTCCCTTTTCCCTTTCCTTTTCCCTTCCCCTTTCCTTTTCCCTTTCTTTCCTTTTTTTTAATAATAGTTCCACTTCAACAAATTACTCCAAATGTGGCCAAGCCCATTCTGTTTCTCTTTAAAAACGAGTGGCAAATAGTTCAGTTCCAAAGCACCTGATACCTTGGGACAGGCTGAAGCACGCTGCCTTCTCCCAGAGTGTGGATGGGAGCTCTGTGACCAGACAGCCTGTGCACACATGACGTGTGGATCCAGAGAGGATATCGGTTTCCTGCTGCCAGCCTGGCATGTATCACTGCAATAAACTACAGAAAGGGAAAAACCAACGGCCAGGATGCTGGATGGGTTAGTTCATTAGAACAGCATCTAATGGGATGAATGTTTTCATGCTACAGGAAAGAGGGTGACAGGTACAATTCATCTCAAGCTCCACACTGTTCTGTTTCGTGAGGGCCAATCATTGAGCAGGAGATGACCCCAGCAGCCCAGGCACTGTGACCCATCTCAGCCTGGGTGCTCTGCAGCCCTGCTCTGTGCTGCCTCTGGGCAAGATTCAACACTGCTGGGGAGAACTGGGCTGTGCATTTAGTCCTGTCCCCCCATGGCAGTCTCACAGAGCTCTGTTTCTGATGCCTGGCCTCTCCCAGTGCCCCTTCCAACTGCCCTAGGATCTGAGGCAAACTCCAACATAAACTTGGCTTCACAGTGAAAAACCACAGTGCACAAGTGCCCTTGGAGGCCATGAGGGGTGAGGGAGGAAGATCAGGACTTCTTGTGCAGTTCAAGCTGCCCAACAGCAACTTCAACTGAGGACATCTCATATCAAAGAGAAGAAACACTATCCAGGAACCCCTGGAACAAAACAAAGCAAAATGAGAAGCTACAAACCATGGCCTTTAAGTGGAGGGTGTGAACAGCCACCAACAGAGGGTGTTGATGCCACCTTCCCTTCCCTCATTTCATTACAATGCTGATTCACCTCTACTGTACCAGAAAGGACACTACAGGAGAAAATGCCACCCACAGGTCAGCTGCAAAATGGTATTTTCATGCATATTAAAACAACCCCTCAAATTCCCCACGACAAAGCAATATCATAAACATCACATGGAAAAAACCCCTACCTCCTGCTAAAATAGGTCCCACCATGCTCTTATTTCTCATACTAAAACAGCTTTCTACTCCCTGAACTCCTCTTAGCCACCAGTTTCCTTGCCAACACCCCTCTGTAAAGGATGTTCCACACAGGGCAGATTTTCAATGTGCAGACTGTCCCACGAGACATCCCAACATTGAAAGGAGCAAAGTGCAAGGTGACATGTCCCCAAGTACAGCACACACCCTCCATCTCTCCTCCTGGCTGGATCTAGAGCCAGAAGGTCACTTTGGGAGCTAGCTGTGCCTTCTGTGCTTTTGACTGGTATTTATCTCTACCCTGATTTACACAATGCCTCTGTAGTAAGTGTTAAAACTACCTGCAGGCATGCCCACTGCACACATCAATTAATATTTCATATTAATGCACCCAGTTAATTTCCTAGGATTCCTGGAAAACTCTCTTCCAGTCTCCAAGTCTCCCAGGAGACAACCAACATTGGATTTATAACCAGTTGGCTTTGATAAACTGCAATTAGTGAGGCTGACCACAAGCCTTTCCTTGCAAATGCAGAAGCATTTTGAGGGACTCTGCTGGCAGAAATATCATATTAGGCAGCAAAAGACACCAGTGACACTATTTTCAGTGCAGTAGGTTAAATCATCTCATCCACTTGAAAGGTTTCCAGATTTCCCTAGAATAAATTTGATCAACTGTACAAACCTCTTAAGAACAAAATGGATTGTGTGAATATTTGCTTCTGAAAATCAAGTGGGAGAAGTGATCCAGATCCCTAATTTGCCCAGAGCACCCCAAATGAAAAGATCCTTGAAGGTAAAGCAGGGCTAGAACAACATCATTTTCCAGCTGATGGATGGCAGAGTTTATTCCTGTTACTACTGCAGTAGCCACAGGGCAGACAGAAAACAGCAACCAAGCCATGGTTTTGTAAGGCTCCAAAAGCAATATTAAAGTGTTTCCACGTGCACATCTTTTTGTGCCTCAATATACTCTGTGCATGGCTAAAAACTTGGTTTGTTTTGATTTTGAAGCCATCTGGGCTAATTTAAGACAAGCAGTGCAGATCTCTGATTCATTCCTGCTCTGCTGAGGTGACATTAAAGGGTAAAAAGGGAAGGAGTGAATTAAATTAGTATATTTGAGTAGCCACAGAGGTTCATCTTTGTTTTGGTGTGCTCTCCACTGGCTCAAACCACCAAAGGTGTTTTTTACCCTTGATTCAGCAGTGTCAGTTCTGGCAACGTGCAGGATTTGTCACCATGAGTGCTATTGAACTGCAGCAGTACCCAGAGGAACTCTGCAGAGCCACGAGTGAATACAACTGGAGGAACTTAATTAATCTTCCTGTCACTTCCATGATGCTGTTCATTAGTTTGGCTGCTATCTGATCAGCTGCTCCACTCTCTGTTGGAAGTGGCCAACCAGAAGCTCCCAGAGAAGGGTTTGCAAGAGGAAAACAAAGACTTGCCTTTGATTCAGAGCCTTAATCATCATTTAACTCATCTCTGCCACGCAGACAGGGGGCCCTGCAGCACTGAGCTCTGCCATCAGCTGGGGTTTTCTGTGTGCAAACAGGGCTCTTGTGAGCTGGGATGGGGCAGTTCTTGCACAAACACACACTAACCCAACAACTGCTGCCCACTCCTGCTGTCTTTTGCTCCTAAGCACACGAGAGGAGCTCAGCTAAGGAATGGGAATGAACACAACGGGTGCAGAAGCTTCTCCCACTGTGAGATTCTGAAAAGCAGGCAAGATGGAGCAGCTTGTCTGAGTCATGCTGAAGATATTTTACACACACACACCTCATCTGTTATTATACACACCCTCTACAATTCTGCACCCTACCTCCTAAGATTCATCACAAATCCCTGCACTGAGTTCTCACAATTCACACCCTGAGAAGAGATATATTTACATTTACACATCCAGATGTTGCACAGGGAAATTCTATACAGCTTTCTCATCCTAGATGTTTTCACTCTGATTTACAGCATGCAAACTGTCCACAAGCTGAACCTGCATTTCTCATTCACCAGAATGAATTAAACTATCCTTAAAATATCTAAAATTTATTGCATTATTAACCATATTAATCTCATTTTGCTAGGGAATGAGAGTGGCTGGTTGGTTTGGTTTTCTTTGGGGTTTTGTGTTGTTTTGTTCTTTAGGGGTTGGGTTTTTTCCTCATTTGGTTTGAGTTTTTCTTCTGAGCATCACTGAAATGGAGATCTCCTCAACAAACCTGCAAGGACCTGAGACAAAGTTATTGAGGCCTATTGATTTTAAATCGTTTTTTTCACACTCAGGCTCTTTCAGATCACTCTTAACAATCTTACTATCTCCACCTAGTGGCTTATAGTATTAGGATTTTTGTTCCTAATGCACTAAAAAAATAATGTTATTATCCTTTGCCTTGCCAACCACAGATTTTTCATCCCTTTGGCTCTGCCTATACATTTTCCACTGACCTTAGGGTATAAAAAGATGCAAGTCACTGTACAGCACTGAACTTTTCTGAGATCATTTTGACAAATTTCCACTGTTTTTATTGACACTGGCCCTGAATTTGCATGTCCACATGTAAATATTACGCAGTTCCACACAGACAAGCTTCACAACAGAGTGTAAGACACCAGGACTATTGATTTTTCCCACTCACTGTAGGTGGGATTTGACTCAGAGAGTTGAAGTTTTTATGTGTGGGGGATACCTACCTGCAAACTGGGTGTCTAATTTCTGATCCCACTGGTGCAGTCAAAAGAGCAGAGTTATTTTTGCTGTGTGGAAGCAGACACTGGCTGCTTGGCCAAGTAGCTCCAAGCCCCTTTAATTAGATTGACTAGCACTTCACCAATTAAAAGGGGAGCTTTAGCCATCTAATTCACTCACCCCTAATTACACATGCTCTGAGAAATGAGAGCTGAATCCCAGCCAAGTCTTCCAAACCTCTCAGAAGATCTGGGACCCCTGCAGATCACTCCTAGCCCTCAATTCTTCTCCACCTGGGATCACCACAGCAGCTTCCCACTGTGCTCAGCAACACTAAGCTGCAATTGAGAACAAAACATGAGGAGCACCTGCAAGTTAAAGCAGCATGAAATTCAGCCTAGAAGAATTTAATTATCTCCTAAGGAATTCAGTGTAACATTAGCTCCCCTACTGCTTGAGAAAATTTCCTGGGATTTTTCAGTGACCACATAGTGCTTCAGTATTTCATCCTAAGCCAGAAAAAAAACTAAGGATGAGTCTCAAACATGTGGCAGGGGGAAAGCAGCCCTCTGGATGGCCAAGCTGGCATCTGCAGCAGCCATGTTCACTAAAACCCCTGGGGATTGCTAGGCTGGCCATTTTACCTTTGTGGAAACACTGGGAGCATGTCACAGAGCAGCTGTAAGATGATGTAGTATTAACAGTGGAATAAGAAAATCATCATCATTCAAATCACCCAGAAACAATTCACTGCTTTTAAATCTCAAATTGAACAGTAAAATGAGTTGGGATCTCTCCTCCCACCTTTGGATCTTCTTGGCAGAGCTCCTGCCATTCCAGTTCTGAATGCCATCTCCTCTCCCCAGTCCTGGTGCTGCTTTTGAGTGATTCACTGAGCTGATTTTCAGCCACTTTGCTGCTCTGTCTCTACAAATAATCTTAGTTGCTCTAGGTGCCTAAATATGGATCTAGAGATGGAAGACCCTGGACGACGCCCTTACCTCACTGAATTTTTTCTTCTCTGCACTATAAAGACTGTTCCTCATAGGCAGGTGTAGGTTACAGCCTCACTTCATATTCCTACAAAGAATTGCTCTCAAACCTAGCTGCCCCAGCTACATCTCTCTGCACTCTCCTGAGTTCCAAGTGTCCTATGAAATAATCTTAAAACCAATGCCTTTAAAAACAAATTCAGCAAGTATTGTGCACAGGAAAGCACTGCTGTTCTCCAGGGCCAGGCTGAGCACACTGGAGGGCATCAAAATACTTTGTTATTTTTTGGTCTTTTTAAAAAATCGTATTTATTTACTGACTTTTTATTACTTAGTTTTTAATTAAAAAAAAAAAAGAAAGAAAATTAGAGATTCTAACATTTTTAAAAGCAAAAATACGACACGAGTCATTCCAAGGGGGGCATCATTTCATATTCAGAATTTAGCCATTTCTGCTGCCTGGCTGAATTCTGCAGGTACCACTTCCCTCCCAGCCAGGGAGCTGGTGAAGGAACAGAGAGATCTTTCCAAGTGAGGTGGTTGGACCCTAAAGCTTCTCCACTAGGAAGCATCCCTATCCAAGGGGTTTTCTCCTTTTAATCCTAGACACCCATCCAACTCAGCAGCTAAATGACCAGCAGCAAATCACTGCTACCCTTGGAGAGGCACCAGTGACAAGAATTATTCTGATGAAGTCCTAATTTACCAGATCTGATGCACTCCTCGTGCTAAAGCATCAAAGAACATGCATTTTGATGACCTGATATTAAGATTTCTGAAAGCAGTGCTGCATTGGCAACTGCCTGCTCTTGGAATAGAGGATCTTGATGGTTTTCAGATGAAATGTGGGTTGAAATAGAATTAAGAGTACCTGGGAAAAAGGCTGAACCCCTGGAGCACTGAACTTCAGAGGAGCATTCACACCATTTATCCTGTCAGATAAACAATACCAGCAACAGTAAGAAAGCAGTGTAGATCAATTGTTCCTCTTCTACAACTCATACTCTACTCTTTCACACTGCTGAAAGAGCATCAGGAAAATGGTTTGCTGCAAGAAATCACTGATTCACATCTCTCAGGCATCCCATTTCAATACAGTGCACTGGATTTTCATTCTGACTGGATTCCTCTCCCTCCTGACCCCTCTCCTGTGGTCATCCCTGACAGCCAGGGCAGTGACAACTGCATTTTCAGGCACAAAAACTATTTTTTTCCTTTCATATTTACTCCACATCTAAATGTGGAAGCATTTGACAGCCAACCAAGCCAAGGCTGCCTTCCACCTGCACTCGAATGAAGCTCTTGAAATGCACCAAAGACCACTTCTAATTGGAGGATCTGGAGCAAATATTACATGGATTTTCACCACCTGGACCTAAAAAAAATATCTGTAACAGAGGCATGCAGATATTATAAGATTTAAAATAAATATTATTTTTTTTAGCAATTATAAGATAAGGAAATCACCTCTAGGATTTGTTTTCTATGTTGCCAGTGCTTTAGCACACCCAAGTTGTCAAAGATGCTATTAATTGCTGCTATTGCCAAGAATATCCTGCTAATATCTTAGCTATTATTCTATGAATGAATCTCCCTTTCCATCACCCCATGGCAGGGTGGATCTTGGACAAAGAAGGGAAAAGAAGGATCATTTTTGCCACAGCATGGCCTGTTGCAGGCAGGAAAGTGTCCAGCTGAACCCACATCTGCTCTGGCACCACTGCGGCCATCACAGGGTAGGATTTGGCCAAAAAAGGGCATTTTTCACACAGATTTGGAGTCGACTGCCCTGCCAACGATGCCAAAGCAGGCCAGAAAAAAAGAAGAAAAACAAAACAAAAAGCAAAATGAGAAAAAACCAAAGCCCTGTTAATACAGTTTGGAAGAGGCAGAGAAGAGAATGATTTATTAAATACAAGCTCATGTGAGAGAGCTTCCAGAGGCCAGATTGATAATAATTACTACCTCTGCTGGCACCTTATTGTGCTGGAAGCTTTGAAGAAGAGGATGTGGGAGAAGGTCAGGCACGAGGAAACATTTGTCAGCCTAAAGGATCTCCTCCATTTCCAGCAGCAGATGATTTCTCTTAGAACACACTGCAAGGTAATGGACTTCCCTTCCCAGCTGATGCTCTGGGCACATGAATCATGGTGGGAAAGGGCACTCTCATATTCCCCCTGCAGGGCAGTCATCATGCCTTCAGCTGCTTGCTTCGGAGGGATCTCAGGTGGAAAGAAAGAGAAAACAACACACTCAAACTAAATAAACAAAAGACACATTGGATCAAAGCCCTTTACAGTTCCCCTCCCAACCTCAGGCTACTGAAAGCCTCGAGCAGCTTTAAAACCCTCCCCTAGGAAGCAGCAGTTTTCCTCCTGCTCAAACTCCCATCTGGGGACAGGAAGGAAAATTTCAAGGCCATTTTCTCTGAGAAGCTAAAGCCCTGCCTGCAATCATTTGATTGACATGCAGAGACTGGAAATAGAGATTGCAGGGAAGTCTCAGAGAATCCATTTTTGCCCCTAGGAGACTCAGCCCTGGCTCTGGACTTATCAGGATTACCAGCCTCATTTGCTGGCAACCTCTCTGCTTTTTTATGCAGGTGCTTATCAGTAGGGCAGAAGAATATTAGCACTTGGTACAGTTGGGGTGTTAACAGCCAGCAGCTCTTTAGAATATATTTTTTTTCTAATACCAGCTTGGTGTTTTTTAAATTATTTTAAGATTAAAAATATAATTTGTAGCACAAATTTATCAACTAGAAGTTTGCCCCTAAGTTCTCTTAAATCTATTATTTTCAGAGTTGGAATTATTTTCAACACTGTTCTGCTTTTTATGCAACACACTGCCAGGGATTAATATAGAGTTTCACACAATGGATACGTGGAGCTAAAACAGAGTTAATAATTAGCCAAATGGAGTAATTTTCTTGTGGAATCATTAATGATCAATGCTGCTGTATTGACATTTATCTGTTATTAATTCCCATCCANTTTAAAATAAATATTATTTTTTTTAGCAATTATAAGATAAGGAAATCACCTCTAGGATTTGTTTTCTATGTTGCCAGTGCTTTAGCACACCCAAGTTGTCAAAGATGCTATTAATTGCTGCTATTGCCAAGAATATCCTGCTAATATCTTAGCTATTATTCTATGAATGAATCTCCCTTTCCATCACCCCATGGCAGGGTGGATCTTGGACAAAGAAGGGAAAAGAAGGATCATTTTTGCCACAGCATGGCCTGTTGCAGGCAGGAAAGTGTCCAGCTGAACCCACATCTGCTCTGGCACCACTGCGGCCATCACAGGGTAGGATTTGGCCAAAAAAGGGCATTTTTCACACAGATTTGGAGTCGACTGCCCTGCCAACGATGCCAAAGCAGGCCAGAAAAAAAGAAGAAAAACAAAACAAAAAGCAAAATGAGAAAAAACCAAAGCCCTGTTAATACAGTTTGGAAGAGGCAGAGAAGAGAATGATTTATTAAATACAAGCTCATGTGAGAGAGCTTCCAGAGGCCAGATTGATAATAATTACTACCTCTGCTGGCACCTTATTGTGCTGGAAGCTTTGAAGAAGAGGATGTGGGAGAAGGTCAGGCACGAGGAAACATTTGTCAGCCTAAAGGATCTCCTCCATTTCCAGCAGCAGATGATTTCTCTTAGAACACACTGCAAGGTAATGGACTTCCCTTCCCAGCTGATGCTCTGGGCACATGAATCATGGTGGGAAAGGGCACTCTCATATTCCCCCTGCAGGGCAGTCATCATGCCTTCAGCTGCTTGCTTCGGAGGGATCTCAGGTGGAAAGAAAGAGAAAACAACACACTCAAACTAAATAAACAAAAGACACATTGGATCAAAGCCCTTTACAGTTCCCCTCCCAACCTCAGGCTACTGAAAGCCTCGAGCAGCTTTAAAACCCTCCCCTAGGAAGCAGCAGTTTTCCTCCTGCTCAAACTCCCATCTGGGGACAGGAAGGAAAATTTCAAGGCCATTTTCTCTGAGAAGCTAAAGCCCTGCCTGCAATCATTTGATTGACATGCAGAGACTGGAAATAGAGATTGCAGGGAAGTCTCAGAGAATCCATTTTTGCCCCTAGGAGACTCAGCCCTGGCTCTGGACTTATCAGGATTACCAGCCTCATTTGCTGGCAACCTCTCTGCTTTTTTATGCAGGTGCTTATCAGTAGGGCAGAAGAATATTAGCACTTGGTACAGTTGGGGTGTTAACAGCCAGCAGCTCTTTAGAATATATTTTTTTTCTAATACCAGCTTGGTGTTTTTTAAATTATTTTAAGATTAAAAATATAATTTGTAGCACAAATTTATCAACTAGAAGTTTGCCCCTAAGTTCTCTTAAATCTATTATTTTCAGAGTTGGAATTATTTTCAACACTGTTCTGCTTTTTATGCAACACACTGCCAGGGATTAATATAGAGTTTCACACAATGGATACGTGGAGCTAAAACAGAGTTAATAATTAGCCAAATGGAGTAATTTTCTTGTGGAATCATTAATGATCAATGCTGCTGTATTGACATTTATCTGTTATTAATTCCCATCCATCCATCCATCAACATCCCCAGCACCTTTCACACAAAAACAAGACTATTTCTATCTGTAGTGCTCCTAAAACTAAGTTACATCCAAAGTAATTTGGGGGGCATGAAAGCTTTTTGGTGTCTGCAGAATAAAAGTACGCTAATAAGCCAAACTATTTTCTGTATGGAGAAATGAATGTTATCTTTCCAACCAGAACCAAATTCCCCAGCTAAAGCCCTGAACAGAATTTCCTGAGCTGGTGTGAAGTGATCCTTCAGGGATGATTATTCTTTTAGGAGCTCTGCTAAAAAGAGTAAATCTTTTACATTCATTAAAAACTAATAGTTGCCTTTTAAGCACATTAGTGCAAAGATATTTCTCTGTATCCCAAGGAACTGGGCTGTGCTTTGCTAGCTGTCATTATCACAATAGACACTCTTTGTCTTCTGGGTTGTTGTTTTTTTCAGATGTTTTGTTTACTCTGTTTTCAAAATCAAAGCTAAGTGCAACTGTAAAATGTTAAATTAAACTCCATGTTCCATTAGCCAGGAATCTGCAACAAGCAAAACTCTGGACCAAGTTTTGCATTTATTACTTTTTAAAGGGAAAAAAAAAGTGGTTATTCTCAGCAAATACACGAGTTATGACCCAAATATACATTAAATTCAACTTATTAGCTGCCTTTGGGTATTTGTGGAATTTTTAATGTTAAAAGCAGAAACAAAACTCTGTCTATATTTGGGGTGATAAATCCTTTAGTAGTCTCAAATTTAGTGACCCTGAGCCTATTGTAGCAGAGACCAAGTTACCTGTCAATTTAAATGGCAATAAGAAGGGATATTCTGAATTCTATCCTTTCTCTCTGAAGCCAAGTGAAGCAGCATTTTGTAGTTAAATATATGTTTTCAATAGTATGCCAGACCATATGCACATATACTGAAGAAACAAAATGTTATATATGCAAAAATGAATTTGCACATGTAACCACAGTGACACCTCGGATGAAAACCACGGATCTGAGAGAAGTTTCTTCATGATCCTATGGACAAGTTGCAGATGAAATAATATTTTAAATACAGCTTGGGTTCCCCATTGAGGGCAGCACTGGCAGCACTCACACAAACCTTCAGGTCAAGGCCTGGAATAAGGATTTCTTTGGTTGACACAACAGTGTTTCATCCAATAAATGGGTAAAATTACCAATTACTGTTTTCTCCTGTACATTTCCCTCCACTCCCACCTTTGGGATAAACTTGGCATTGCTAAAAATTGCATTTTACCATATTTATGTTAAAAATCAATTCAACTCTGAACTTCTACCTTTATCTTGTACATTTGCTATGTTAAACAAATCTTATTGGTAAGTATTTTATTAAGAACCATATTTATCCCATAGAGATTCATAGAACACATATAGAAAGCCAAAATATGTGCAAAGCTTATTCCTTTCTAATATTCTGCTTTGGAAGAAGTCACTGCATTTCTAGGGCATAGGGATTTATTCCTGTTGCTAGGATTAAGAGGTTATTTTCCAGACACTATGATTTATGAATGACAGAAACCCTTTCAAAATGACCAAAAAATAAATTACTTTTTTTTTTTTTTTTATGAGCACTGCAAATACCTTTAAAAACATAAAAATGACTGCTGGAGTGAAAACCCATTCTGACACTTTCTGAAGAAAATATTTAGCCTTTCCATTATGAAACAAGCAGAAACCAAGACTTTTTCAAGACAATTCTTCTCAATTAACTTTCTCAGCCTGTTATTTTCTGGTGTAGTGATCTCACCTAGTGCCAAGAAACTCTTTAGATGAGACAAAGTGCTCCAGTTTTCCTGCAGGTTTTCAAGTCCATCTCTTGTATGACTGAGGATCACAACTTTTTGTTTTTAACCAACCAAAGTGACACATAGAGGGTAACACACTGAAATTGAGATTTCTTGGTACATTCATTAAAAGGTGAAAAGAAAGAAAATTCATTTACCTATAAGAACCTAGCAAGCATCCACCTCCACTCCCAGATCTCACAGCCAGCTGCTGGACTGGAGACCTCCTCAAGTCCCTTCTGTCCTCAATTATCCTTAAAAATCTATAGATAGAGTGGATTTCCTTTTTACAAATCTCATCCCCTTCTATATTATTCATCTTGAAATCAGAAAAGTATTAAAAATTAATATAGCAGATGTTCTTGGGAACGAAACAAACTGGGATTTTCTTTGCAATGAAATGCAGAGTAAATAGATTTTTCTATGCAAAATCCCTCCATTTTTACTGGCCTTGCTGTGTAAGACCGACAAAACCTCATGGCATTAATGACACAAACAACAAATAAAAATAAAAGGACAACTTTAGACTTCACAATTCTGTATTCAGCCTCCAACTTACAACAGCCTGACCCGGGCAATGGAAAGTTATGACTGGATATTAGAGAGCTCAGAAATTACCTTTCTATGGCTTCTCCTCAAAGCCCAGAGCCAAGCAAGGTTTCTACACTGAGAATCTTTAAAAGCAAGCCTCCAGCCCCACGATTGAATTATGGCTGGAAATCTGATCTTTTTCTGTCTTATCCACAGGAGAAAAGAAAAAAAGTGCATCTAAAGTCACAAAAGCTGTCTGGAAATCTTACAGCAAACTTATTTTCCAGTGGCAAAAATAAAGCCATTTCTGCAAAGTCACCGTTTTCAGGAGGACAAGTCTCATTTCATGATGGAAGAAAATTAAATTCCAACAACTTCTAGCCAGACAGGAGACTTGTGTCAGTGCAGGGGTTGTACTGCCTGAAAAGCAAATAAATTCCATACATCTTCTGCAGTTAGCAAGGAGCTGTGGCTGAGTCAGTAAGGAGGCAGGTGGTGTCACCTCTTTTCTCACATGGTCTGCTGCTGCATGTAAAACAACAGGCCAGAAGGTTGGGAAAATGATGCAGGAACTGTCATGGTCCAAAACTACATAAATACATTTAAAATCCTACTACCAACTTGGCAAGACAAAAAAAAAAATCAATTTTACTTTTCAATTTTTTTATGGTGGAGAGACATATTGGTCCCTATTTTTTTTGGTGTTTTTTTTTGATAATGCAAAAGAAAAACCCCCACTGTCCACATTTTTAAGAGCTGGTTTTATTCTCTGGGCTGGTACCAACACTCATCAGAGCTTTCTGCAGCATTTAGCAACCAGAATCAGCACCACCCTCGTGTTGCTTCCACAGAGCCCATCCAGATGGGGATGAAAAATCAGAAAATGACTCCATAGGCTTTTGACTCAGACCAAACCCACTTGGTTCCTGCCACTTTTCCACCCCTGCAGCTGCCAGCTGAGATGCAGCAAAAATAAACCTGGTTGTCTTGCCCTCCTTACTCAGTCCCTAGCAGAGGTGGCTGGCAGAGCTGCTGAGGTACAGGTAATACCTGAACACAGATTTACTCAGTGCCTAGAAAAAAACAGAAGTTCAAGGAGTCTTGAAACCAGTTAAACAACATTAAAACTCCAGAAAACTCCCCAGAGTCCACTAGAAAGAGCCACTCAAGGGAATTTTTCCTCTGGGGAACACCTCCTTTCAGACTAGGAAGGCAATCCCTAGCTTTAGAGGATGTTCATGTTTTTATTCCTTTAAATCCCCCCCCCATTGTTTTGGCCCATGGTGAGGGGTCAGAGAACTGTGTGTGTCTGGGGGAGCTGGAGCTGGCAGGGCATGCTGGCAGCCACTGCTGCCCCCTTCCACCATGCAGCTCAGCTGGGAATGCAGCCACCAGCTGGAAAGGCTTCCAACTGGTCCAACTGGTGCTTGGCAACAGGGATGCAGAGCCCTGAGCATCCCTCTGCTGCTCTGCCTGCTCTTGCTCCCCCTGGAACTCAGGATCCTTGTGCAAGGGCTCTCTGGGGCCAGGAGCTGCTGCCAGAGCTGAACTCGGGCAGTTCTTGTGCACAGCAGCTGCTTAGGAATTCAGCACCACCTCCAGCCAGTGTTCTTTGAATTAACCTTCATTATCTGCTTTAGTTATCCAGACAAAAGATGCCCATCTAGGCACCACCAGACACAGCCATCTCCAAAGCAGAGCTAGAGCTGCTGCCACAAGAGCAGGAAAATGCAGTGTTTTCCCTGTGAATTTTTTGGCACTGTGGGCACTGACACACGCAGCTTGATGTTGGTGAGGTCACATTATCAACTAGAAACGAGACTAATTCTGTCCAAGTCAAACAAAAGCACCATGCCACTTTTCTTCTGCATCCCCTGATGTTTTCTGTTGTTTTCCCAAAGAATAATTTGCATTTATTTCATGCAACAGGTTGGTTTCATTTGCCCACGGGTATCTCATAGACTGTAAATTGTGCAATATTGTCACGGGGCATGAGAGTTCTTTTTGTCACTATCTGGTGACAGCAAGGTGTGAAATTGCTGTAATCTGTTATGAAATCCTTACAACACTTCTATCCACACCTTACTCCCTGCCCCCAAATGCTCTCTGCAAGCCAATTAAGAGTAATTAGCTCATCAAAGCAAGATTAGAGGGTTTTGTTTTAAATACATGGAGAATCTGGGAAAAAAAAAAAAAAAGTGTAATTCCTGTCTCCTCTCTGCATGTCCTGATGATCTACTTTGAAATTCCAAGGGAAATACTGACAAAAAAATATATATATATCTATTTTTAAT
>VYZU01021543.1:0-16595 GCA_013401355.1 Ceyx cyanopectus | reverse complement strand
GCGCCGGGCCAGGGGCCGCCGAGCCGCTCCCGGCCACAAGATGGCGCCACCACCCTGCCGGCCGCCGTGAGGGGTGGACCCGCTGCGCTGAGAGGGGGATACACGGCCCTGAGGGCGGGATCCAGCGCCCTAATGGGGTGACCGGCGGCCCTGAGGGGGAGATCCGGCGCCTGAGGGGAGAACCCACGGCCCTAAGAGGCGGATCCGGCGCCTGAGGGAGGATCCACGGCCCTGAAGGAGGGAACCGCCGTCGTGAGAGGGGGATCCGGCGCCTTGAGGCGTGGGGACCCGCGGCCCTGAGGCGACTCCCGCCGCCTCCCCCTCTCCCCCCTGCCACCCACCATCCCCTCACAACGACAACGGCACAACTTTGGGACTCAGTGTCGCAACAAATCCAAATAAACAGAACCAGAGGCAGGTGGGCAGGTGCCTTTCCTGTCAGCCACCAGGGATTTGGGGTTTATTCCAGCCACAGAAGCGTTTCAGATACCCTAGAGGTCGATCCTGGAGCTGGGCTGTGAACAAAGAGATAGAGACAGAAACAGGGCCTCAGCATAGTCGTCTCCTGCAGAAAGCAAAGAAAGGATTGCTGAAGGTGCTGATACCTGTTGGGAGCAAGGAAAGGTACTGCCAAAGATGTTTTTAGCTCTGTTTCTGGCACCGTTGGTTAACTCTCAAACAGCTCCCTAGACAGAGGTAGCAGGCCTGACAGACTGATGGCTCAGCTAACAGAAATCAGTGTAGATTTCTGGAGCTATCACCCTCTGATCTGGGGGACTGTCACTTTATTTTCACTCCTTTCTGCCTCAAGGTTTATCAGCAGAGCTTGCCAAATGATAACAAACCGGTTAAAACATCAGCTTTATATGCACAGCCTGGAATAAAACATCTGTATATATCCCAGAAGCCTTCACAACCTCCTGTTTTATTAGTATCTCTAAAATAACTTTTCTTTCCTGACTCTAATTCCAGCCAGAAGCACTCAGATAATCCTCATAGGACTGTTATGTGTATTTCCAATTAAGCAATTTATAAGCACTGGCTGCGAGGAGCTTTTTGTTCTTAAGGAAATTATTTCTTCATTAAGCACAAAACAAGTCTTTTTTTATCCGTGCTTTATCTGAAAGCCCTTGTGCCCCCTTCACATATGGTTTAAGTACTAAACTATGTAGAAGGAGATTAATCATCTTGTATCCCAACAAGCAGGCGAGACATGGCAGCTGGGTCAGCCACAGAGGGAATAGGCTTTTCAGTGTTTGTTTTCAGAAAGCAGTAAAAGTCAGACAGACAGACACTTACTTTCAAGCTCCTTGCCTTTGCCAGAGGCAACCCACACAATCATGAGCCCTTCTGGAGTCTGAGTCATGAAGAACTGCCACAGATAAAATGAAGAGAGTCAAGAGGAGAAAAAAAAAAATCCCATTCATACCCAGCTAATGAGTAGAAGTTTCAAATTGCCTCTTGTTTTCCAGGCTGTGTACCTTAATTAGATAAATCACAGAACACTGAGGGTAGAAAACACAGGCCAGAGAGCTCATAAAAGTCCACTTCATTCTTTTACACTAGAGGCATTATCCACCTCCCTGCCAGGGAAGAATGTCCTCCCATTTTCTCGGATAACAAAGTCTCCTGGCATGAAGCGTGGACCAGTGTGGCAAATGAAGAGCAGAATTATGTATGGTTGACCTGAGCCAGTAGCACAACAACTCTATTCCCATTCTTCTCCCCAAATCCAGCTATTTACACTTTCTGCAGGGCCACTCAACCAGCCTGCTCCCTGCTCAAGGTCAAGCCCATGAGATGCACTCAGCAGCAGCATGAAGGACCAGCTTCAAAGTGATGGCCCAGTTGCTAGTATGAGGAATTGACTCCTCAGAAAGCCATCTGATATGGTAACAGGAAAACATTATGAGCCTTGGGCACTCCTGAGACTCTGGGAAGAAACCTCACTTTAGTGTAAATAACTCAGCTGCATTTCTTTCATCTTTCTCTAAGCCAGACTAGAAGTAGACAGCTCAGCAGTGGGACAGTTCTGAATGTTTAAGGTTGATATCTGGTCTCAGTTGACAGTACAAGTCTAGACAGATGGAAGAACTGCTAACAGAAAATGTAATTAGTACAGTTGGTAAAGAGCTAACCTACAGAAATGGGTCAGAGACCAACACTGCATCACTGCTTGGCTTGCACAAGGTCCATGGAAAATGTGTTTCCAGTGGAAACAGCAGCCCCAGTTGTTTCTCCCAGGAATAGGTATGTAAAATACTGATGGCAATGGAGCTAGCAGTGGTGTGTTCAATTGTGCAGTTCAGTGTGGATGTTGTAGAGCTCAGTGAAGAGACTTGGCTCCAGCATCAGAGAAGCCAGAAAGGGGGTGATAAGGTAAAACTGGGCAAAAATAAGGTAAAAAAAAGCATGATGTCTCCTTAGAAACATTGCAGGAGAACCACTGGTACTAAAAGAGTCTAGAGAGCACGCAGAGCTGTCTGGCTACTTCCCTGAAGGGAAAGGGACATGGCAGCATCTGAGTTACCAAAAAATAAATAAAGAAAACAAGAGGAGACCGTCAAAGAGAAAAATCAGGATTTAATTTGCTTGGTGTTCAGTCAGCAAGAGACGTGGGGGTGGCAATATTGCCAAAGCAGAGCTGAGTTGGGGGAAATAGATGAGCAGCAGTGAGTCAGATGTGTGAGCTCACACTTGCACAGCTGCTGTTGGAAGCTGCAGGAAGGGTTTAGGATCATCTGAAGCTCCAAGGGGGCATTTCTTCCTGGATTTTGGAGTTGAGAGCCCAGCAGAACACACATCCAACAGCCCTTAGTCACCACCAACCTGCAAGAGCACGTCAGAGAAAGGGTGAGTAGTGGCCAAATAGGGAGCTGCAGGAATATTCCTGTGAGAGAGGGAGGAAGATGAGTGAAAATCCCTCTCATCTTTAGATCCTCACCTCTCAGGGGAATCTTTTGTGAGTGAAGGGCTAGGACAAGTGTGTCAGCTGCTGGAAAGTCTCTTCTGCAGCCAGTCCAAGTGATGCACAACAACACCTGGACCATGGAGGTGCTGGTCTTCTTGCTGTCTGTAATTCTCCTCCAAGTAATTTCATTTCAATGGCTTCTCTTTGCTTTCCAGCAATGCTGCTGAACTCTCTTGTGGTATCCAAATGCTTTTTTTTTCCTCCCCTTTCCTCAAGCTTTCATGGAAAGGGAACCACTTTGTGGCATCTCCTTGATTTCTACATTCCTGTCTCAGTGACTGTGAAAGCAACATGCTCTCTATTGCTCTGGAAACTAGTTTTACATGCACTGTTTCATCTACTCCTTAATTCTTCCACTGGGCCACTAAATCTGGACTAAGCTGAAATAGTAGGACAATAATTCTCAATCCACTGTGGGACATTAACTGAGTGTTAAGACAGCCATTTGCTGTAGATTATGAACGTGGCTCCATTTCCCTTCCTCTCTGGAGATGCTGATTCACTGATGGAGTGATGTTCTTCCAGGCAGGAAAAGATTAAATAGAGACAACAGACTCAGAAGTAATAAATAAGGCTGTAGAACAAAACTGCCTGATATGATATTATTTTAGAAGCTGTAGATAATGGTGTCATCAGAGATGTGTGGTGATGCACACACATAAGGGAGGAGAGTTAAGATGGTGCTTACACAGGGCTGCTTTGTGAGGGTGCAGAGTTTACAGCTGCATATCTGACATGCTGGCAAGGAGGTTTGCTGCAGATTTAGCAGCAGTGTCTCCTCTTTGTTCTCTCTCAACCCCATCACTGTCAAAGTGCTCTTCAAAGGAATACCAGCTCTATTTCTCCCCCTCCCCAAATGCAAAACTGAGGTGCCAGAGAGGCAGCAACTTTACTCCCTGACATCAGCAGGAGAAAGCAGCTGTTTGCTGGTCTCTGCTGCTGTCTGCAGTGTGTGCTGACACTCTCTCCTTATCCTGAAGACAGGTTTGGACAGTGCTGCTCTGATACACCCAGAGCACGGGCTGGAATCTCAGGCAGCCTGTCAGAGAATTGGCACTTCACTCTGGCTGAAGGGACCAGCTTGAACAGCAGACAGCAGCAACTGCTCAAAGACAAGGCTGTTGCCCTTCTCTCTTGATTTCTCTGTTTCAGTGGCCTTTGGAGTGCACTGATCTACTCCAGGGCCAAAAACTGGATGTAAATTGTGAACATCAGGCAGTTGTGAAGATTGGAATTCTCCAAGTGACCCAAGTGCAGCAGAGAGCCCAGGCTTGCTTGTTCATCACAAGAAGCCAAAATTGCTGTGGGACTTAACGTTAGCAAAGGAGATCCTTACTGCTTTTATCCTCAGCAAACCTCAGAAATCCTACCACTGCTGGTAGGTTATAGAATCAGAGAATGGTTAGGGCTGGAAGGGCCTCCAAAGGTCATCTAGTGCAGCCCCCCTGCAGGGACACCCTCAACTAGACCAGGCTGCTCAGAGCCTTGGCCAACTTCACCTGCAATAGCTCCAGGGTTGGGACCTCAACCACCTCTCTGGGGAGCCTGAGTTATAAAAGGGTTTGGGTCTCAGAGTTTTCTGTTAGTAAAAACCCCTCTGCCTGTATCTGAGAAGCCATTCCACCTTCTCCAGGCTTGCTAAAAGGTCTGAAGAGAGGGATCAATCTTTATTCCTGAGCAGAAATCAGGGATGGATGCAGCATGTCCCATTTGTTTTTGCTAGGGTGTTGTGTAGCTGGGAGAGATTCCCCCCTCCCAGCTGTGCTGTCCTGCAGCTGAGGGTGTTCTGGTAGCTCCCAGCATCAGCCACTCACACTTCATGCTTTGGAAAACTTCAGTGTTTCCCAGCAGAGTTGTAGTTGACATTCTTAGCACATTCCTTTCCTTTCTTTCCCCTGGCACAGCAATTGATATTCCACACTGTGCTGCCTCATTTCTGGTCAGGCTGTTCTTTACAATTTATTTTTAAGGCTCCCCCCACACACACCCCAAAGTTGCCTAGTAAGAGCTTTTGCATAATTGCTCCTCAAGATTTGCATTTCAACACAGTATCAGTTCCTGGAGCTGGCTGCAGCCTCTTGTCACCTCCCACAAGGTTAATCCACACCCCTAACTTCATTGTGTGATCAAGATGCTTTTGCTTCTGTTCTCAGAACAGCACCTTTCTTTCTTGACTTTATTATTTTATTTTTTTATTATTATTTTTATTTAATTCTGTTCCTTCTATGACATGCCTTAAAACTCTTGGAATTGAAGGGGGCTGCAATTAAAAAGGAATTTTTTAGCTTGTTTTTCCCCATGTTTACAGTCTTGAGTTAGTTTACAGGCTGATTTGTGACTGGTGGTGCCAGAGACCTGATTCTCTTCTTCCTTAATCATCTGCTTTAAATGACCATCAGTGAGAGGTTTGTTGATCTTCCTCCTTACAGTTCACAGGGCTTCAGCACCACCTGTGGCAATGGATTCCAAGAGACTGAACCATATTTACTCCCCAAAATCCAGCTTTAAAATTTCCCTCTGGGCTGGAACTCATTTTAATTTATATCTGAATGACCCTGACTGAAGTATTTCATTCACTCCCTAGGTAAATTAATCTCTATCTGTTTGTAAAGGTTCTTTGATGTTGTTGCTGCCCTTTCCCTTTGGTTCAGATCATTTGAGAGTTCTCCTGTTGCTCCTGCTGTGATTCTTGGATTCTTGAACACAACTTAGAAACATCTCCTGTTGTTTTTACCTTTTGCAGTTGTTACTTTGCCGTTTTGATCTTTCCTCACTAGCTCCAAAAGCTCATTTTTCTCTAATTTTGGGTTTCTTTCTTTTTGATTTGGCAGATAATGTTCTTCAAGCTCAAGCTCTCATGGTCCTGTCTGCTCCTACTGTAACCTTTCCCTTATAAATAGTTCTCAGCACTTTGCCAAGATGCCACAATAAGAACCAAGTGGGAAAAAGCACAGATGCTAATGACATTTACTGAATCCTTCAAGTAATGAGCCTTTGCTTCATCTCCTGCCAAAATGGGCTTGATATGCTCTTGCTATGGGTATGAAAATGACTTTCTTCCTTCTTCTTTTGCTGAAATTTTAGAAACCCTTGTTCCAAAGAGGTGGTTTAACTGCCTTACTTGGCAAGTTTAACACCACTGGCTTGTTCTTGGGTGATAAAATGGAAGGGGAGTTTAGTGGAGACTAAGCTACAGTCACAACCATCTCCCTGGGCAATCACAATCAGTTTTTTTTGGAGTTAGGAACCTGTTTGGCTCTCTCCCTACCAGGAAACAAGATACCCAGCAAACTAGTAAACTCCTGGCAAAGCACAGTTCAAGCCATGCAGCCTCCATAACAAGGTGGCCCAACCCAGACTGCCTGCTGGGAACAACCTGTAGCCTTTGTCAAGGAGAGATTTAGCTTGGATGTTAGGGAAAATTTCACAAAAAAGGTTGTGAGTCCCTGTCCCAGGCTGCCCAGGGAAGTGGTGGAGTCCCCATCCCTGGAGGGACTGAAAAGGAGTGGAGATGTGGTGCAGAAGGACATGGGGTAGTGGTGACCTGGCAGTGCTGGGTTAATGGATGGATGTGATGATCCTAAAGGTCTCTTCCAACCAGAATGATTCTAGGTTTCTTCTTTTAGGCTTTCTAGAAGGCATTTTTGGTATCAAATATGCTCCTTTTGCTGCCTCCAGGAAACCAGGAATGGTCCAAACGATAAACTCTGACTAATTAGAATTTGGACACCCTCAGCAGAAGCTCGTTAGAATCTGGCAGCTGAATTCCTGGCTGGTGACATCTGCAGTGAGCAGCCTCCAGCTTTCCCAGCCAGCTCACCTGCCTGCAATGGTGCAGCTCCATGCAATCCATGGCTGCCAGCTTCTCCTGTGGGGAGCACCACAGGGTGAGGAGTGGGGAGCAGGGCCACAGATAACAAGGGGAAAGCTGGAGACAGCCCTAGGACTTGACATTAGAGGAAGGAAGGAGAATAAGCAGGGAGAAAGCAGAATGGGAATTGCTGCAGCCACATCTCTGCTCTTCTCCTCCAGCATGGAAACAAACCAAGGCTTTCTGGACACTCCACGTTTCTTTGTTGGCAAATATCTGTATTATCTGGTGATGAAGTGTACCCTACATCCCTCCAGTTTGTTGATTTAGTTTGTTCTCTCTCATCCCTGTGGATGATAAAGACAGCTACTGCTTCCAATTACTTATTAGCACATGTGGTAGAGATCTGCACTGGCAACCTAAAAGGTTTCAGTTCCATTTGGAGGTCACTAGGGTTTCATGTAATATAATTTCTTCTCCATTAACATGGGAAGTGACTTGATAATTCCAATAAATTACTAGATACTTAAAGTAAAATTGCCTGGAAATACTAATTTCTGGCTGGAAATGTTAACAATTGCCATTCACTTGGGACAAAATACATATAAAAATAAAAGTTACTCTGTTTTTTTGGTAGAATGTTAAAGGAAAATGTCCTAATTTTTCTCAGTGAGCTATTCTTCAAAGGGTTAACAGACATGAAGGAAATGATGATCAGAGATTTTATGGAAGGATGACTTTGATCTCATGGATGGCATAAGGCAGGGCTTAATCCAAAATTAACATACTATATAGTTTAATTAAAGGAAACAAATGTGAGAAAGCTAGTTCCACTCTTGAACAGCTCATTTAGCCTCTCTTGAATGCAAATTGTCAATGCAATTCCTGTCAGGAAAATAAATCTCATTAAAAATCCATTGCTTCTTCACACACATGGCAACCTGAGGAAAACCTGTGCTTCTACCAGGTGAGTTTGATGTTCCTCAGCTGCACAGCAAAGATAATGTGGGGTTCAAAAGGCAGTCACTACTGCTCTTCTCTAGTTTACTCTTTCTGACAAAAGGTAGTACAATAATATCACTCAGTGGACTGTCAGAGTCCTTAATGAATGTGAAATAAAGGAAGGAGGCTGTAAATTGTTAATTAAGGGCAGATCTGGAGCAGCATGGGCTCAAAACCCTGATTCAGTCTTCACTGGTTCTGTCTCCTCAGACTGACAACCTTGAGATTTTCTATGACTTTCTATGGAGTAGAAGTTGAGATAAAAGGAAACTGTGAAAATAAATACTACTTGAAACTGTATAAAAATGTAAAAAAAAGATATTGTGCTTATAAATCATCACTTCACATGATTATGATTCTCTTGGAGCAGTTTATGGAGCAGTAAAGGCAGAATTCTGCACAGAGATGAAAGTCAGCATCCATCTCCATCCCTGCACCAAATATTGCTAGACATTGCAAGCTAGAAAGAAAAGCAGATTCACTCGAGGCTTTTTTACATGTTATAGCCCCATGTTACAAACCAAACAAGTGTACAGTCCTTTTGTGGATGCTTACACAGCTTCCTTTCCACAGAGCAAGAAGGAAGGAGAGATTGGGAAGCATTTGAGAGGACGAAGTGAGAACCCCACACCGGGGATGCCTCCAGAGGGAGTGATCTCCCCCAGCTGCAAGGTAAGAAGCTCCAATAACACATTCCTACGGGAAGCAGGCACAGGAAGAACTCTGCTGATGTTTTCACTGTAACATGTAGGAGTAGAGTGCAGCGTTAGGGGCACAGCAAAGATTTCTTTCCTATTTATGGCTTTGGCCAAGTCTCTGCTCACTCTTTTTCCAGGGCTAGGTCGAAGCTTGGGCATCCCAAGATGAAGCCGGGAGGGAGTAAGACACAAACGAGGCTGTTGATGTCTGAAATCCTCTTCGGGTGTCCGGTGCAGCCAGGAGGTGGCAGAACGAGTCTAGTTTACCACGGCTCGGCTCTTCCCACCTGGCAGGCTGTGTGGAGATGCAGAGTTGCTGCAGTTTCCTCTGGTCCGGTGGCAGCTGCCCGCACACCGCTCAGTGTTTGCAGGGCTGTTTGTGGAGAGTCCCAGCAACTTGCAGAGCTCTCTAGGAAATGTCGCCAGGTCTTTTTTTGGTTGATTTTTTAATGGCAATCCTGCCCTGCTGACTCAGCTCTGCTCTTCACTGGCACTGACCACTCCATCCTCTCAGCAGCAAGGAGCTTTCTGTGGATGCACATCCTTGCAAATAAATGACATTGGCTTTTTCCCCACAACAGCAGGTGAATGAAAGCAAGGCCTTGCCAAGGAGTAGTGTATAAAAGTGCAGTCTATCATTCTGCATAACTCTTCACAGAGATGCCCTCCCCTTTCTCCCCTTGGCACTGGAAGTGACCCTCATGAAAAGCAGAGAGAAACCACGTGAGAGGGCAGAGCAAGTGTACAAATAGAGGGAGAAAGTCATCAGAGAATGAGAAGCTGGCCAATATCTTGTGTCAGCCTGAGCTGCAGCCCAGGTCTTCTAAACTAAACAGCTCTGGCTTGGCTCAATATGTGTTGGGGGGTGCTGGGGGAAAACCACATGTTGCACAGGAGTATTGCCAATAATTTGGTAGTCTGAACTGTATCTGCTGGTGAAATGTCTCAAACCATAGGTTTCAGTCAAATCTGTCTTTTTTTTCTTAAGATCTGATGCTGGTTAGTAATTAAAAAAAAAAGCAAAGTTTATTAAGAGAAAGAATCCAGAGTTCTCTGTGTGTTTAATGGGTGACAGCACCCCAGGCTGGAAAGTGCTGCCTCCACAAAAGAAGGCATTTACTGTCCTCTGCCTCTCAAGCAGCTCTCCTGTGAGGACAGGTTGAGAGAGTTGGGGGTGTTCAGTCTTGAGAAGGCTCTGGGGAGACCTTACTGTGGCTTCCAGGATCTGAAGGGGCTCCAGGAAAGCTGAGGAGGGACTTTTTAGGCTGTTGGGTAGTACAGGACTAGAGGGAATGGATTAAAACTAGAGCTGGGTGGATTCAGATCAGACATGAGGAAGAATTTCTTCCCCAGAAGGGAGTGAGACCCTGGCACAGGGTGCCCAGAGAGGTGGGGGCAGCCCCATTCTTGGCAGTTGCTCAGGCTGGATGGGGCTCTGAGCACCCTGCTCTAGTGGGAGGTGTCCCTGCCATGGGGGTTGAAACTGAGTGATCGTTAAGGTCCCTTCCAACCCTGATTCTGTGGTTGTTACACATCCCCTTCCCTGAGACTGCTGTAAAAGCAGAGGCAGAAGAGGGGCAGGAGCAGAAGATCATGTGCAGTGTCTTAGGGTTGGATTGCCTTTAAGAAAGGACAGGAATGCTTTGGATCTTGCTGGTGTAAAGGACCCAAAAACAAAATAGATGACAATGGAAACAGAGTGAAGCAGCTCATTCAGTTAAGAGGGAAGAGGAACAGATGCTGCAGAGGTTTTTGAACACAGGGTCAGATACAAAGGTAAGAGAACCATCCATGAGGGAGACAGTGACACCCATGAGCCAGGCAGTGAGGAGAGGTGAACAGAGGGCTCTTTGTACTGCAAGTACCAAAGTTATTATACTCTAAATTCTGCATTTATTGTCAGCCCCAAATGCCTGCTGGTTTCAAAGCACCAATGTATGAGAATCTGACCCCTAAATGGATGTAGTTGTCAAAGTCAACAATAGGAAGCTCAGATAGAAAGAGATTTGATATCTCCTCTGCAATCCTGCCTCTGGTGATGGTTACTGTAGAACTAGTCAGAGGAGGGAGGGAAGGGAAACTCTTTCTCCCAGTCCCTCTGCTAACAGTTCTGTTGTTTCTTAAATGCTAAGAAAGGACCAACTCTATAGCTGGGGAGAAAATAGCACTGCTATTCTCCTGGGCTTTCCCCCAACCTACTGAAGTTTTAGCCAACTACAGATAAGATCTGAATGCTAATGCAGGCAGTGCCCCCCAGACAGACTCAGCTCTGGATGGAGCTGCTTGGGTGACAGAAGAGGTCACCTACTGTGGCCTGTGTGGCCCTGGACTGCTCTGCTAACACCAGATGCAGAGATAGCATCTGGATGACCAACTTATGTCCAGAGGCAACTGAAATGAGAGCAATTAGCACAAGCAGCCAGCCAGACTGTGGAGATCCTTGTAACTTCCAATTGCTCCTGGCCAGGCTGCAGTTCAGCTGACACCCAGCTACAGATTTTGTGGTCCCTTCTCTGAGTTGTGCAAACAGTTCTGTGGGTGTTCCTGCAAGTCTCTCCACATCAAACTGAGGGCTGCAGCTGCCAAGGGATGGTGCAGAGCTCTGAGCATCCAGGTCCAAATCTCTTCTCTGAAACAATGCCTTTGGGATTGGAAATGCTATTTTGATTCCCCTCTTTTTTTAGTTGCCCTAGCCTTGAGGATGACAGCTTAGAATAGCTGGAATATTTAAACACTCTGCCAAGCTCTGTGCTGACAAAACAGCAATTTTTATGTGCTCAGGACTGCTGGCTAATCTCAGCATGGAGTTCACATGCTGAATGAATCTTTTTTTCTTTCATCATTCAGTGTATTAACTCGGGGTCATGCTCTGCTGACACTTGCAAACAGCCCCCTTCTCTCTCGCTCAGCCACGCTCAGAAGGAGCTCCAAAGGAATGAACTCCACCTAATGGACATCCCCAGCTTGCAGCCAGCCCCTCGGGATGAGGGAGACAGGGGTAGGATTGCTGTGGAAGTGTGGGAGGGGATGGGGGTTGCCCTACAGAAACACTCGTGTTTGAAATGCTACCACAAATATATAGTATCACAGACAGATTTCATTTATGAGTTGTTTTGGGGAGATCTACAGGGCTCAGTAGTGGGGGGAATTCAGCTCCTTTAGGCTGTTGCTGCTAAAAAAGATCAAGTGAGGCTTTGCTGTGAGGCACAGCACAGTGCTCTGGGTCACTTCCAGACAAAGAAGTGGTGATGGGGTTTAGTCCCAAGCTGTAGGAAAATGGAGCAGCCCAATAATGCCAGCAGTAACAAAGTTTAATGTAGAACTAAAGTTTCCTTAAAGGAGAAGGAATTCAGCAGCAGTAAATGAAGGTGCTGTTTACTGGAAGCTGCCTCTAGTGCTGGTTTGCAATATCACACAAACACAAGGTTAGGAAACATGGGAATTAAGGTCATCTGTGAAACTGCTACCTAAGGGCAGATCCAGCCTCTCTTCTCCTTTCCTCTTTCTTCCCACAAGCTTCAGGAGACTTTTTCCACTGCTGCAAGGCTATGTTGGGACTGGGTGCAATTCCCCATCTGGTTAGCAGGAATGTGCATTAATTGGCACCATCACATCTGTATTTATATTCTCATCCCAGCATCAGCAGGTACTTGAATACAGTTTGAGAAGGTTTTACTGGATATCTGCTGTAAGGCAAAGGTTGTTTCGTGGTTGAACAAATTGGGGCTGTGGGAGGAGCTCCTGAAGATCACCACAGGCAATGTATTCAGGATAGGAACTCAGTACTTTTAGCTTTTGTGTGCTACACCCTGAATAATACATCCTCTCACTAATGAGAACATCTGTCCAGGGCAGAAAGGTTAGGAGTATTCCATTCTAAAGAAGAAAATCTGGATGCTCTCTTGTTTTACATCCCTTTATACCCTGAATAAGTTTACTGGGCTAGTTGGAAGTGAGTGACTCTGCTGTGTTATTATGGACTTGTCTGTCCATAGAATTATCAAGAACTGTCTTAGCAAAATATTAAAGCTGAGTCATATAGCAATAAAAGCAAATAAATTCACTCTGGCAGCTGTAAGAGTGAATTCAACTTACTCTTGCTGTGCCCAGGCAGAGTGTGGCATATGGCACTGTGGTCATTTCATTTCATACTTTCTTTTTGACATAGCATGAAGTCTGTTCACATCTCAAATGGAGTTAGTGGAAGAGCAAAGGCAACTCTTTCTCCCTGCTACACACAAAGGACTGTGCATCTCAGTGCCTCCAGGAAAAGCCACCTATTGCATTGCTAGAGAAGGGACCAGGTGTTGTAAACCTCCACATTCACTGATGAGAACTGAGGTGAAAAGAGATGTGTTAAGCAGGACATGGGATTGTGTTGCTGGTCAAAATCACAAGTGAGAAGATTTCTTTGAAAAGTATGCCAGTTTTGAATGCTAGAGACAGCAAAAGGAATGGTGAATTTTATGGGCTGGAGTGCAAATTCACAGAATCACAGACTCATTGAGGTTGGAAAAGCACCTTGGGATCATCCAGTCCAACCATCAGCCCTGCTCTACAAGGTTCACCCCTAACCCATGTCCCTCAAAACCACATCCAAACCACCCTGAAACACCCCCAGGGCTGGGGACTCAACCCCCTCCCTGGGCAGCCTGTGCCAGGCTCTGGCTGCTCTTCCAGGGAAAAATTTTTCCCTCCTGCCCAGTCTGCCCCTCCCCTGGAGCAGCTGGAATCCATCCCCTCTGGGTCTGTCACTGCTGCCCTGTGAGCAGAGCCCAGCACCAGCCTCTCTGCAATGGCCTGGCAGGGGCTGGAGAGAGTGATGAGGGCTCCCCTCAGCCTCCTCTTCCTCACACTCAACACTCCCAGCTCCTTCCATGGCTCCTCAGCAGATTTGTTCCCCAGCCCCTTCCCCAGCTCCGTTGCCTCCTGTGCACTGGCTCCAGCCCCTCCAGATCTCTCCTGGAATGAGGTGCCCAAACTGGACCCAATTCTCCAGCTGTGGCCTCCCCAGTGCTGAGCACAGGGGGACAATCCCTCCCTGCTGCTGCTGCTGAAATGACTGAATGGCTCAGTATTAGTGTGGATCTGGCAAATGGAGGTGGTAGTTGTTTTCTTGTGAGAGCTTTACTGACTCTCTGGCCATCATTAAGAGGATATTGCTCAGCTCTTGTGTTATTCACAGTAATCTGGGTCTTGCTCATGCCTGACTCACATCTCCTGTGTTCACCTCAGGGATCAGTGGTTCTTACCACTCTGGCCTCCAAGGTACTGAGCCTCCTGCAGCTTGCCTTGTGTGGGAGGCCTGGCATCAGACATCAGGAAGCAGGAGCAGTCACTGCCAGAGTTTCCTGATGTGAAGGTGGCAGACAGTGCCAGGCTCTTGGGGTCCAACATGGATTTTTCCTCTTCTGGCAGTTAAGTTGCACTTAATAGGGCACAGGTGAAGGCAGAATGTGAGTCAGAAAGGTGCAAACCTGTCGTTAGAGAAGAATGGGCTTTTCAGTTCCTCACATTCCTTTGTTTAACACCCTTCATCCTTCTATTTTGTATCATCATAAGGAAACATCCAGCATGGAGGATGACAGAAAGTGGACAACCATGGAAGTGAAACTCATTGCCCAGCTTTCTGTAAATCAAGCAGGTTTTGTCTAGTGAATGAGGAAAAAGTAGGTGAATTAATTCCACTTAAATCCTTGGATGATGATTTTTCACCTGATCTTCCAAATGTCTGTGCACCAGCTCTCCTTTCCGCACTTGATGGCCAGAGAAATGCCACATTCTCCCACTTCCAGAAGCCTTGCCCAGTTTCATGTTTACCCTGGGAGGGCCCATGTTGTCAGAATGCCTCCTTTTTGCTGCACTTCATTCTTTCAAGCCCAGAAAAATCCATGGCATATTTGAGATTCCATCTCTCCACAGCCTTGTTAGCAGGCAGGGCAAGCTCTGAGGAAGACCTGCCCTAGCTGGGGGACTGCCTGTGTTTTCCAGTGGGGCCACAGGCTGATGGAAGATCCAGCAGTTATTGATTGACTCAGCACCTCTCCTCCTCAGGAAGGCTTTGGTGAAAAAAACCTTCTCTTTTCTCTGAGGAACAAGGTCTGAACAAGCCTTGAGTGGAAAGGGAGGCTTAGCTGTTGGCCAGGGTGAAACCATGACAGATCATGCTCCACATAACTCTATGTTTATTACCCACATAGCCACGGGGCAAGTTCTTTCATGTGTCAGATTTGACATCTTTCATTGTCAGGTTTGTGCTTTTGTTGGGAGGGAGGCCAGAGCTGTTTCACTTCTGATGTTGCTTGCTCACAGAAAAAAATGTGTGTTGAATTATGAAAGAAAAAAGAAAGGAAAAAGTAATGTGTACTTTAATGATGACATCACACCCCTAAAACAGCAACAGATCATAATCAAACTGCAGAATATCATCAAGGTGGTTCATCCCAAAGGCAGAATTGATCAAATCTGTCACCAAGTGCCACGTCCTCACCCCAAGAGCTCACTAACTGTGACAGCACCCCTGTGATGTGACAGCTGGGTGTGGCTTTGGCAACAGCCTCTAGAAAAAACCCCATGATGTGTGTGGGCACTTGAGAGAACAGCCCCATACAGAGGGCACCCTGTGGAACAGAAACATTTGGGAAGTGCTCCCATCACTACCCACTGTCTCCAGCCTCTGCACAATCCTTCTCCCCAGTACGTGAGCTGAAAACACACTTCCACCATACATCAGCATCTTTGCATTCATTAAGGCATTGCTGTAGAGGTAGGATCTGCACTTGAGCCTACCTTGAGGGTGTAATTGTGTGTTGCTAATGTAATGGCCAGAGCTGGTGATCCAAACAGCAGCCTCTGAAAGGTCAATATGCAGAATGCAAGGTTGTGCAGGAGGAAAACTGGAGGCTAATAGAGTCAGAAGGAAGAGGGAGGGCAAGAGCAGTGAAAGAGTGACAGGATCACTTTTAAAAATGGGCCCTGCATTCCATGCAGTTCATGTCTTGAGAGGAAAGATAAAGGAAGAAAGAGACAAAGCCCAGACTCAGGGCCAAGCATTCAGCTGATGTAAGTAGCTGCAGATTTCAGAAGAGCTGTTCCCATGTTTATCTTCATGGAAGCATTCTGTGTTCATCCACATGGTGCCCTTAAAACATCCCAGGAAATGGAATGCCTTAACAGCCAAGTCAGGGTATCAAATGCTGGCCTCACTTACCCTAATGAACATCCAGAGGTGGTTTCCACCAAGAATCTGCTTGGCACAAATGAAAGCAGGACTAACTCCTACCTTCTTGTCATGTGTTCCACCACACTCAGCATTTTCTCATGTGCCATCAGACAAATCCATGTAACTCCCAATCCTACTGACACTGTCAGAACCCTGTGCCATTTTATCACAGGGATTTATTTGATTTCCCACCTGAATTTAAAATAATATCTCTTTATAAATAAACAATTAAATAAATGAAGCTAAGCTTCTTGCCTTGAAACTGTCTAGTGGTCACTGCTGTGCTTCTGTCACTGCTTTCAGGTGCTCTCACTTAATGGCCTGGACACTCAATAAGGTTGGTGTCAGTTTCTGATTAAATACTTCAGTTGCTGCAGAGCTCTCATCCCCATTGCATTTGCATCAGTACATCAGCTGTCTGGGCACAACTCCAGTGGAAGCAAGAGTTTAAATCTCATTAAAATGATGCAACAACAACAGGAAGTTTTCTTTGCTGGTTCTTCCCTTGTTTCTCTGCAGAGGCAAAACCAAAACCTATCATTCTGGAGAAGAAAAACTCTCTCCAAAGAGTTCTTCTTTTTTTATTAACCCAATTACTTGTCACTCACTGTTAAATACCTGGCAGGTGAAGCTGCCAGAGCAGTGTGTTCAGCTGGGCCTCCTCATTTTCCAGAGGACTGTTTCTTGCATCCACAGGGATTGTCTTTATGGATCAGCAGAAGCATCAAAAAGATGTTTCAAAACAAAGAAACTAAACAAAACCCTAACCTTTGGGGTTTTTTTTTATCCTATAGCTGGAAGCCATTTCTTCTAAAGGAATCTCATTGGACAGGAGAGTAATAGCTGTGGTGCTGAGAGCAAAACAACAAGCAATTTCCTGCACTTTTGTCT
>VYZU01021542.1:0-37016 GCA_013401355.1 Ceyx cyanopectus | reverse complement strand
TAGACATCAAGCCAAGGAGCATGAAGTCCAAAAGTCAGTTTCCAGTACTAGTGAGAACAGCAGACTGGAAAGATACCATCTAGTATAGCATTAAGTCAGACACCAGCTACCAACACAATTACTGTTTCTTAGGGAAAAAGGTGATGTATATTCATAATTTGTCCATCCAGATGACAGATACAGTTTAGCTTTCAAAGTTCCATACAATGAATCTATTTTTAAATTATAAGCCACTGATCATTACTTGATTACCCATTACCATGCAAGTGAAATAGGAAAACAACAATAAGCTTTTAATAAAACATAAAATAGATTAGCAATTTAAATGCACTATTGTTCTATTGACTTGTTTTCATCAAGCCTTCTCAAGCTTTTTTTTTAAAAAAGCTGTATAACATTGCTGTTTATAGTATTAATTTTGCCTCTTAAAATTGAGATATTTCATTATTACATTGAAGGTATCTGAAATTTATCATTAACAGTAAAAAAAAATATATGTATATATAAAACAAATGGATTTAATACATAACTGTGTTTAGGTTTGAATACTTAAAACTGGGAAGAGTACTACTCAATGTATTCACCAGTAACTATAATGTTATGAGGATCAAGTACCATCAGCCCTCACAACGGTTCCACAAATAAACTAAATCTGTAAAACATGCAATTCTTGTGAAATGGTTATTTTTAATGGAAGTTAAAGAAAAATGCAGCATATGAAATGATCCTGTAATATGCTTCTCATCTCTTATTAAAAACATTAAGCCTACAAGGAAGTTCAAGGCTTATGTTTTTACTGTGCAGAGTGAGCCCACATATGCCTTTAGTATCCCATAAATACACCATATTAAACCTTTAAAGATTGATACCAGGTGTTCAAATCTGAAAATTATATGCAGCAGTATCAGATATATTCACCCCAATACACAGTCTTAAAAATAATTTCATGATCCCTGTTCTACTTATTGGCGGGTATTTTCCACACTTGTCTGTGTTCAGTAAGTGCTTGTAAGTGCCATGTAACTTTTTTAAAACTTAAAAAGGACAAGGGAATCTTTGTTTTATTAGTTGTGGGTTTTTTCTTCATATTGGTTCACTTAGCTGCATAATTGTGTCTGTAAAACTACAGTTTAAACATAAGTGTACCAAGTAACCACAAAAGCATGGACTGAATACATTCCACTGTCATTGCTTAATTACTTGATCAAACATGATAAATATTGGAGGGCAGATAGCAGCCTGAACTCCCTCCTGCACTTTTCATGTCAAATTTTTCTTATGCCACTGTCATAGGCTGTAGCAGGAAACCATGGACAACACCACCAAACATGCCAGCTCTTATAGTCTCCCTACTTTTTAGCTGCCTTTACCCATTTATTACTGTTACGCAGGGAAGGAAAATACAAGCATCTATGTTAATATCCATGCTAAATAAAATAATCTGAGACAGAGAAAAAAAAATAAAATCTTGGCAGAAACCTCGTTCCCACTGGAGACGTAAGACTTTCACTTACTGCAAGGTCAGGTTCTTACTCCATTATCTTTTTTTCCCCACAATAGAAAAGCAGATGTCAATAGCAGGTTCAGATGATTCAGAGAACATGCCACATCAGGGGCATGAGTAGAATGACAGTGCAATGTCTGCCTCGAGTAAATATCAACAATGGAAAGGGAAGACATCTGAGGAAGAAACTTTTTTTCCAAATGATCAGCAGAAGGTCTCTGCATGGAAAGGGGCAGTACATGTTTTTTTTTCTTGTCAGGAAGGAAAAATTGTGAAGTATACTACACTATTTGCCTATGAAGCCATAGGAAATGATGAACTGGGCAGGTAATTAACCACCAATCAGACAATTACCTCTGTCTCTTGTACTGTCACAGGCAGCAGACAGAACACACATTTAGCAGAGTAACCTTGCTGAGAAGCTGTCAGCATCCTTCCCATGCACTGGGACCTGATGCTGAGTCCATCTGGGCAGTGAATAGAAAAATAAGGGCTGGTCCTCTTTTTCTCAAGGTTAGCCAGCCTTGTACACATAAGCAAAGCTCCTCCTTCAGGTTACTGTCTCCTATCCATATGGAAATGACTTAGTAGAAGGCATATTACACCATATTTAATTGCTCTTGGCTCAGTTTAGCTGTTGATGTAAAGAACACATGAAACACCAGCTTGTATATCAGTACCATAAGACCAGATCCCTCCTAAACTTCTAATACAAACTGCCTTTAGTATACTCATCTTTGTGGCTGAAGAATAAGTGTTTGCTTTTTTTTTTTCTTTATTTTTGTTGATTTTTATAATAGCAAAGAAATGCTCTACATGGAAATGTCATAGGAAAGTACTACATGCCACTGAAATCACCTTCACCACTTCTGGCTTTCACTTCAGTGTAGCAAGAAAGATAAAGTAAATCCTCAACAATTGTGACCAAGCTAAACTCAACCACATACTCTTGCTCCTATTTCCTCTTGTAACCACATAATCAGTTTTACAATCTCAGATCCCTCAGCAGAGTATAGCCACATGAAATCCCTCCCAGCTTCCAGTCAATGCTCGGCAAGCAAGAGTGACTTCTCTAGAGTCTCCGCCATGGTGGGATCCTGCTTCCAACTGCAACAGTGACACTCAGCTAAATGCACTTGCTGGGGACGGGGAAATTATGTTACAGGGCTGTGTAAAATCTCTCTACTTGCATATAATTTCATTTCAGCCAAGTGCATCTCAATATTACCAAAGAGCAAATAACAATATGTTGTTGCTGGGCTGAGGGCATTCATAACTATCTTTTAGAAAAGCACCTTTTACTGGAACAAAACAGGCAGTTGAGCAATTCCCACTTACAAAGAGATGAAAAAGAATGATGGAACCCAGGGTTAAATAAGAGGCAATTGAAGCAATTAGAAAGCATACTAACACATGGAAATGTATAGATAATTTAGGAAGGAGTAAACATGACAAGGTAAATAAAAATATAAACCAAAATGTAAAAACCAAACCAAACCAAACACCACAACAAATAAAAACAATCAAAACCACAAAACAAAACACCAAAACAGTGTGGTTAGACTGAAGATTACAAGTCCTGCTTAACCAATTACAAAAATATGATGTTTCAAAGAAAATTAATTTGAAAAATAGCAAGGAGAAAATATTAGGAGGGAAGCAATATCTAAAACTCAGCAGTATTGACACAATGTATTGTACTAACAAAAACAAACCAAAACAAAACCACAAAAAAATCCACACACAAGGAAAAACAACCAAACCAAACAAAAAAAACTCCACAACTAAACACAACCAACCACTAAGAGATTCAATTTATAACAGAAAAAATCCCAAAC
The DNA here is from genome assembly GCA_013401355.1 of Ceyx cyanopectus. Classification (NCBI taxonomy): domain Eukaryota; kingdom Metazoa; phylum Chordata; class Aves; order Coraciiformes; family Alcedinidae; genus Ceyx; species Ceyx cyanopectus. Next base: position 33,674 of record VYZU01021542.1, on the reverse strand, counting down.
CCAAAAACCAGAAACTGATCACTAAGGAGAGCAATCAGACAGAAAAGAGAATATATTATGGTATCATTTCTATTTTATATCACATAAACATGTAACTATTCAGCAATTACTCAGTGATTGCCACACAAAGGCAGGGTTGTTTTTTTCTTGAAGAAAGCACAGTGTAATTATGCCAGGTTGCCCGAGACACTACTGCAGTTCTTAATGATTAGGTTTTCTAACAATGAATCATCACTGAAGATAGCACTAATCAGCCATAATACCAAACTTGAATAATAGCTTCTAAGTAGTCCTTACACCTATTACTGTATCAGCAGATTTGCCATACATAGTATCCACATCATTAGGAAGCTATGTTTATACACACATTTATGCACTCAGCCCACCAGGTCTTCTGACTGGATTTGGTTCACTATTAACTTTTTTTTTTTAAGCTTACCAGATGCTCATCAAGGAAGAATACAGCCAAAGACTATTAAAAATATAAGTCTTTAAAAATATAGGTCTTTATGCTTTGAAAGCCCAAGATCTGAAAGAGGCAGGCAGAGATGAAGGCATTTTTCAAAGGACTAAGAGCTGGATTAGGCTCTAGTCTAGAAAGTACAAAGGCTGCATATATTATATATGATTGCTCTCATTACAGAGAACACCATAAATCTTGAAGAAATACAGATAACTACAGAGAATCAAAGGACTGAAGAGAAGGAATTCCTGCTAATGTACTTGTACTCTGAAGAGTGACTTTGTTTAAAGAGCAAAGACACATTCTAGCATCTCCAGATCTCAACAGTGCAGTCAAAATTGCTCCAGGAGCAGGAAATCAGTGCTATTGACTGCGCTTCCGAACTCCCCTAGAAACTTAGAACTAAGCATCTTGAATTTCAACTTGCAAAGATCTTCATTAGCGGAGACAAAAACCACAGGCATACAATATTTATGCACCTTTTAATTCTGAGATTTTGGTAACCAGACAGAGCATTGAACAGTGATGATTTGAATAGGATACAGAGCATCTGTCCTTCACTCAAACCAGATCACCACTTTCAATCTTGACATGTGGGCCACAAGACCCAGGTTTTTCATACCCCAGTCGATTCAAAGGGCTGACAGGTGTGTGCAACACCTTACCATTTAAAATGATGCAAGAGACTGCAAACCTGCAAATATCCAGTGATCAGAAATACAAGTAACACAATGCCACTTCCAGGTAGTCACTTCAAAATACAAACCTCACAGTTTAATGGGTTCCCTTAAGTCTTTCTTCATCTGAGCTCAGTGAAGTTTGGCATGGCTGGTTGTAAATGCTCACTAATGTTTCCACATAATAGAAAGATAGTAGATAAGACTAAGCATGAAGTGTTAGTGTTTGCAGTTTTATATTGACCTCTTGAATGGAACTTTCTTAAACTGGGCATACTGAATAATCCTTTACCTTTGATCTATGCTTAACCGCTTTAAAAGAAAGGATTCTGTTTTATGTTTTATGATGTGCAAGGCTGATTATAGTAGGCTATGAATTGTTACGTGTCTGTCCTCAGTTATATGCTCAAATGTTTAAACATTGAGACAGATTTCTGAACTCTTTCATAAGTAGTTCATGTTAATAAATCCAGATGAAAGCTCCAGCTTTCTCTAACACATAGGATGATTATACAGTGTCTGAGTTTGTATGACCTAATAAGACACATATTTCTGAAATATTAACCGTTATTCCATCATGTTCTGGCATTTTAAGGATATTTCAGTCTCTCTGTTCAATTTGTGTGTAGGCTGATAAAGTTCTTCTTTGCACACATTTATCTACTTGTGTGCCTTCCACTAACTGCAAAAGGAAACGTTTAGTTTCCAAGAAAGACTGTACACATTTTTACACTTTCCTGCTCTAGCTCATTGTCAGGGTTAAAACAGTCCATCACAACTTGGACAAGCAGCATGTTCACTCAGTCTGAGAGAGCACTACCTGCAGATGACAGCAGTGCCCAGCAAGTTACAGCACAGTGTCCTGTATTCAACAATGCTTACATATTGCTCAGAACACTCAAGAATTTGCCATCACAGCTGGTTGGTCTCAGCAGCAGACCGGGCAATCGGCAGGTTTTTTTGCTGTCCAGGTAAGCTTTCCATAGCCAGGGTCCCCCCGGGAGCTGCTGCCCCAGTGGCTTCTGGCTTTCAGTGTCTCTTGGAAGGGAGGTGGGGACAGGCAGGGGTGAAGCCACAGTTGGAGATGACACCTGTGTTATATGTGAACAGGTGAATAATCTGCTAAGCATGGTGGCTGAGCAAAAGGATGAAATTAAAAGACTAAGGACTATATGGGATTGTGAAAGGGAGATAGACTGGTTGAGCTAGGCTATACCATCCTGGAAGGAAGGGGCAGCAAGTGAGGGCCGCACATGAACTAGATTATTCTATTTCCTCTTGCTACCCAGAAAAGATGCGTAAAGGAGGAGACCTAGGAGATGGGGGCGAGTGGAAGCAGGTCCCTCCCCAGAGAAGTGGGAGAGCCCCCTCCTGATTATCTCAGTCTTATCAGCTACCCATGCACAATAGATACGAGGCACTAGCAATGTTGGTGGATGAGAAGCTGGACATGAACCAGCAGTGTGCAATTACAGCCAAGAAGGCCAATTGTATCCTGGGCTGCATCAAGAGAAGTGTGGCCAGCAGATTGAGAGAAGTGATTCTGCCCCTCTACTCTGCTCTGGTGAGACCTCACCTGGAGTACTGCATCCAGTTCTGGTGCCCTCAACATAGGAAAGATAAAACTGAAGAATAAGACTACTATGAACTTTTTTTTTCCACCAGAGATTTGTTCCGCATGGCAGAAAAAACAAAAGGCCTTTTCTCATTGCATTGCTTCCTTGAATAGAGGCTGTATTTTAAATTAGAAGACCTATATTTTCTACTGATACAGAAATGTCTCATGGACCACAGGTTGTCTTACATACAGCTATCAAGTGCCACTTTTTAAATAACATTACTCCCCAGAAAGAAAAATGGTTATTGAGGAGCATAATACATCATTCCTGGCCTGGGGAGTGCACAACCTTACTTGCCATGTTAAAATCAGGAAAAAATGTTTACCAGGCCTTTATAGCCTCAGACATAAAAGTTCAAANGTTTGCTCTTCATAACAAGACAATTATGTGATGGAAATATTTCTTGCAAACTTCATATCACAATTTTGTGGTTTCATGGACCAGGCAGGGTAGACTTCATCTTCACCTCCTTAAGTTTTGAAGACTTATTGGTGGATTTTCTTATGTCTACTCAAAAATAAATTAAAATAAAAAATAAATAATAAAAAAAAAAAATTACTATCAGTAGTATCAGAATCTTTATTATCTATTCTTTTCATCTTTGTGGCTTTATTGAGCACACCAAAATCAGACTGGAGGAATGCTGGGGGGAGGAATCACACAGATAATCTTACCAAGTAATTTGATGAATCCCATACCATCCAAGATAGGTAAATCTCCCATCTTAATAGTTTGGCTGTGCTAAGATAGATGGGTAGGATGTATAAAACAGGGAGGAAGAGAATTCATTGGTAGAGGGTCATATTTGTTAAGATCCATCCTTACTATATGCTCAGGCATTTTATTTTCACTGTTTAACTACCGTGAACAGCTCCTCAGCATGCAGAGATTAATTGATTCATAAATCATGGTGCCTCTTTACACACAGTGGCAAAAGAGCAGTTCTAGCCCTAGAAGCCCAAGAGAATTATATAAGCTGATGGAAAACAACAGGAGGCTGAGATCTTATTGAGCCTCAAGCTGGTCATTTCTATTCTATGCACAAAGGAGGTCAGAGCATCAAAGTGTGGTGGGCAGGAACTGGATTCTGCACCAACACTCCCCCCTTATCCTTCAGGAGAGGGACTGGTGGAAATAATGGGGGGGAAAAAAATAGGATGCAAAAGATGTCAAATCTGATTTTCCATCCCAAACCATAACTAGGTCAACAGATCACATCAGATATAGGCACCCCCTCCATGATGCCAGGTACGTGGGACAAGGACTCTCTACTTTACCCATAATGAGCTAGACAAAGCTACCTCTATAGCTGAAGTGAGGTTCAAATCTTCTTTCCAGCCTGCTCTACGTCAGTCCAGGAAAAATCTTTGCCAGCTAGCTAGTGCCACAGGGCTAGTTGTTGTTCTTGAATGTTAACTTCCCTCAGGCAAATGGGCTTGAACCCAGGTAATTATATACAACGTTCAGATCCAGCAGCAGTCCAACATGGAAATTCCTGGATACTATGATAAATGTTCCAAGGAAATAAAGCCTTCTCTAAAGTAAGCAAATGTCAGCGTGATATAAATATTCAAGTAGCACACCAATTTAAAGAGTGCTGGACAACAGTGAATTCAGCTTCATCTCAATGTTAAAACAAACATCAGCTCATTCTCTGATACAACAATAAACAGAGAGAGAGACAGAGAGGGAAGGAGAAAGATTATTCCTCCTCAGGAGCAGAAAGGAGGAAAAAACAACCTGAATTGATTATTCCTAAGATTGGCCCTACTAATCTATCAGATTCTACTAGATGGATAGCTCGACACTGGATTCAAGTCCAGAATATGAAACAGAAAAGCCTACAGAACAGTAAATAAATTTGGAGAAACACAGTTTCCAGAAACACTTCAGTCACATTGTGATCTCAAAACAAAACCAATAAAACCTAAAATAATTTACTTTCTTATTCTGCACTGGGGAACTCCACTATGATTTCACAAAATCAGCTGACAGGCTTGAAACACATTTAGCATGAAAGAGGACAAAGCTGGACTGTCACTACACCCTCACTTGAAGCAGGTCAGATATAATAAAGCAGTTCAGCATTCCCTATTTTTGATCTGTACTCCTAGTATATTTTGGAGCATATTAAACTCTACTGAGGTATTTTAATTGAGAAAATTAATTTGTACTTACAGCATTAGGAAGGTTGAATGCTTCCTAACAGTTCAGTTTGCCTTGCAATAATATTTCAATCAATTTTCCCTTATCTCAGCACTGCATAAGGTTTGTAACCCTAACAGTGTGCAGTTTACTACCATGTCAATGGTGTTTTTTTCCTTTTCCTCCCACCAGCCAGGGAAATATCTCAATTCCTAAGGTTGTGCATTCCCCCCTCCCATCAATATACATATTATTGTTTCACTCTCCAAATATACCTCATTTGCACATGTAAATATTTGAATAACATAAAATCTCATCTGGCACATGCAAGATGTTGATGATCANCCTGGCCTGGGGAGTGCACAACCTTACTTGCCATGTTAAAATCAGGAAAAAATGTTTACCAGGCCTTTATAGCCTCAGACATAAAAGTTCAAAATATAGTTCTGCTTGAAAAGTAGCCTCAGAGAAATGGTATATCATTAATTATTTATTGTATCTTCATCTCTCATTTTTGAAAAAGCACAACCATGGAACCAGTGATTGAGATGTAATTTTTCCAGTCTCCAGACTTGTAAATTTACAACAGGATCTTCCATTCCCACCCTTAAAATATGATAAATACAGAGGGCAATGTGCTAACATAGGTTTTTAAAAGTGAAAAGACTGTCCTTAAGCTCTGCATACAGTGCCATGAACAAAATCAGCAACAAATTATTTTCAAAAGAGGAGGGGTTTGCTATGATATATCCACAAAGAAAAATCCTATTAAAACTCCATAAAGGTATAATCCACACAATTGGATTTGAAGCTTCCCCTATTTGCCAATCCATCTTCAAGACAGATAGATGGGCTGCAGAAGAGGGGCAACACTGATGCTCACCAGCTCTGACATCTCATGAGCTTTTTTCCAGGGAACAGGTACAGCAGAGCAAAACAAGAAAACACACAGCATATATCTGGGAGGTCATTCAGGACTTGCAAATAGCAGAAGTAGCACTGAATATCTTGTAGACACTAAGCTACTGCTACAACCTGGGGATTGTAAATACCATGATGCTTGCTCATAAAGTGCTTAAGTAAACAGCTGTTTTCTACGCTAGCTCTAGTCTAAGCACAATTCAAGTATACTTGTATACAGAGCACTCTCCAGTAATCCACTCCTCAGATTAAAAAAAAAATAAAAAAAAATAAAAAAAAATAAAAAAAAAAAGAAGTCAAGGATCAAATCTGTAAAGAGTGAGGCTCTTTCTGATGACAGGATTTGGGGTCTTCATCATTAGAAGAATTATGGGCCTCCCAGGCCTAAAATAACCACCAAGAAGCAAGGAACACTGAAGACCCCCAAAGGCAAGAGGGGCAGCTACCAAAGGATCCCTGGATTTTCTCCAGCCTTCACCAGAACCAAGCTTTTTTGCTTCTATAAAATATGGCAATAGTTCACTTACCTGCAATTTCTTATTAAACAATCTCATCATTTGCCTGTCCAGCTATATTTGTGAAAAAGAGACTATTCTAATTCTTCCAGCAAACTGACAAAAAAACCTCCCAACTTGGTTTATGCAAGGCTGTAACCAGAGATCAAGGAGCATTCTGAGCATGTAGACCAAGTAGACCAACACTGATGACATATCAGCAACCAAAGACCTCCAAAACTTTATTGCATTGGAATCAACTTAGTCTCTCTTCACCCAAAATCAGCCAGCTGCTTTCCACCTATTATTTCACCTGATCCTTTCCAAAAATATGCTTAGAAAAAGAGAGCTTACCATCTTCTTCAAGTTATAACCCAAGCTGACATCACCTCATCCTCATAAGGCGTTGATAGAATCATTAGAACACATCACCAGGAGTAAATGTCAAGCTCTTCCTACTGAAGAGACCTGCTCACAACAGTCTGCCTTCCACTTACAACAACACAAGATCATCCACTTTCAAATCCCAAATCAAATTATTGTAAATCAGTCCCAGTGCACTGTCTGGAGACAGTGAGATGGTCATTACACCTCAGATTTACACCTGAGAAGAGTCCACCAATTCACAGGATTTAAATGCATTCAGTGGGTTGGAAAAAAACATCAAAGCTGACACTTTCTGTGACATCATTAACAAGAACCAGCTTGGTGCCTTTCTTTTTTTGCCCAAACGAAGTTCAGGAAGTTTGGCTACTGAAGTCAGTACACCATGTAAAAAATGAGTTCGTATACCACAGGCAAATCAAAACAGCTGCAACTTGGAGCTTATCTTGTATTATATCCAACATTGATTGTGTAATGTCATTCAATCCACTTACTGAAATGTGGTTTGAATTAACTTGAAGCAGTAATGCACACTGAATATATTCATAATGAGCAAACACTGGATGAGAGTAGACTGATTGCAAAGGTTGCAGCAGGTCAGATATAATAAAGCAGTTCAGCATTCCCTATTTTTGATCTGTACTCCTAGTATATTTTGGAGCATATTAAACTCTACTGAGGTATTTTAATTGAGAAAATTAATTTGTACTTACAGCATTAGGAAGGTTGAATGCTTCCTAACAGTTCAGTTTGCCTTGCAATAATATTTCAATCAATTTTCCCTTATCTCAGCACTGCATAAGGTTTGTAACCCTAACAGTGTGCAGTTTACTACCATGTCAATGGTGTTTTTTTCCTTTTCCTCCCACCAGCCAGGGAAATATCTCAATTCCTAAGGTTGTGCATTCCCCCCTCCCATCAATATACATATTATTGTTTCACTCTCCAAATATACCTCATTTGCACATGTAAATATTTGAATAACATAAAATCTCATCTGGCACATGCAAGATGTTGATGATCATGGGTTTTGCTTGTTTGTTTGTTTTTTTGCTTTTATTAAACAAAAAGTATTTATTTCAATATCAAAGCATTAAGACAGCTAGTCCTCATTGTTAACTAAAAACACTGAGGGCTGGTAGTTCTGCAAGCATAAGTCACCATACTTCCTTTAATAAAGCTGTGTTCACAAAAACCAGGACAGTAAATAAAAGCAATGCTGAACTCTGAGATATGAACCAGTCCCAAATAGATTTCAAAGACCAACGTTTATGTTTCCCCAAAGTTAAATTTAGATTGAAGCCACCCACTGCATTTTAAAGAGCTTTCTTTTTTCAAGCATAGTATGAACTTTAAGTTAAACAAAGAAAAAAAATCACATGGAATAGTCCAGATACAATATCCAATAGATACAGTTCTAGCAAAGGTATCAAGGATCAGAAATTAACATGCTCTTAATCTGAAGCATAAAGGATACCTGTGCAAAAGTGAACACAGCTCTGAGCAGTCATTTAAGGAAAAAAACAAACTTGTCAAACTAAATATTCTACTCCTGTGGCATCTGTTCATATAGTGAAACTCTGAAAACTGACTGAAGCTTCTGTTATACTACAAGATAAAATTTCATAGTACAGATAAAGCTGTTGCAAATATACAAGATGATCTTATGCATGCGCTGGCTCATGTAACAGGTTAAAGCACTTCAGTTAGTGAGCTGATGCCTCTTTAACACACTTGATTTTTATATTAGGCTGTATGGGAAACATTATTTTGCCTTGCAGAGTACTTCAATACTGTCCTTTGCTAGAGGTTAGGATAAAGTTTATTTTCTTGCTCAGTAAATTATGACATAACATGTGCTTTCTATGCTGGTGGAAAAAGGCACAATATTATTTCCATAATAATATTGCCATGATTCCAGCAGTCTCATAACAAGAAAACAGAACAAATTAAAAGGCATGTTTCCTACCCATAAAAAGCCTGTCACAGGCAGTCCTGCACACACAGTGCCAGGCATGAATTGACTGTGAACTAAGCTCCTCAAATTCCTGTCTGGTTCAGTGTGCAGGGCAGGAGCAGCACTGGGTCTAAGTAGCACCCCTGCTGCATCTCTCACAGACCTAACTGCAGCTTCAACAAAAACTCAGTTGCTTTTAGCTCAGATGGAGCAACAATAAATACCTAACCTTAACTTTGTAAGGCAATATATACAAAGGCACAAGACATGACTACAAGAAAATTTTGGTAGTATGGGTTTTTGGGGTTTTTTGTTTGTTTGTGTGTGTGTATGTTTTTGTTTTTTGTTTTGTTTTGTTTTTGAAAACAACTGAAATGGGATTTGAAAGCATGGAAGACAGTCTCCTCTTTTCCAGGTCTTCAGCTTTGTGAGCAACAGTCCATCAGTTATTTACATGATACAAATGTTACTGGTTAAGCACTATGGATCGGATATTATCAAAAACATCACCAGAATACATCTAATGCCTGTTATACTTGCCACAAGGCTAATTCTTAGTAATCTCTATTTGCTAGGGGAAATACTTCAAATAATTGTACAGTTACGGAAAGCTGTATGGAAGAGTTCAGTTTGGGTTATTTCACTTAAAATAACTTAAAATCACACTTCATTGCTTTCTAGAGTCTCTTGGATTGCCCAGTACAATTACATAGTTCAGAAGACAAGCAAAACACCTTTTTTATTAAACATTAATAGAAATCAAGTAGCAAATTTCATAGATTCAACATGATATTAGCCAGAATTCATGCAATTCTGATTATAATTTAGGGACAATTTATTTTTCTTTTTGCCTTCTATTTTCTTGACAGTTTCAAGTCTTGTTTTTTTCCTTGGGAGAGCAGTGAAGAACAGTATGCTATTTAGATTATTTTGGCCATTGACTTCAATGAGAATAAGGCTAGAGCCATTAAGGCATGTTATCATAAGAGCAGCTCACAAACTGTAAGCAGATAATTCTTACTACACTGCTGTGAAGGTGCGATTAGTGAAGCTATTATCCTCACTTTACACTGCAAGAAGAATTGTAACACAGGCTGAGTGACTGCTCAGGGCCTCAGAGGAAAAAAATGTTTGTACAAGAAAATAGACTAAGAAAGAAGCTCTTGGCTTAAAGGGCAAAAAAAGCTTTTCATTACTCTGAAAGGAAGACAAAAGTAAGCTTTAGCTAGGAACACCCTTGTTAGATGTTTAGGGTGGAAATTAATATAGGACAAAATAGTGATATTAAAGCAATCACTTTGATCATCTTAAACGTATCTAACTTTTTTTTAGCATACCAATAAGCATCTGTGTTTATATGGCTAAAAATGATTGTGTAGTGATAACAATATACACTTCCTATGCACTTATTCATATTTAATATTCTGAGAACATGATGTAGTTGCATTCTTCTCTATGAATGAGCAATAACTCATGTACAGGTACTTAAGTTTCCAAAATGTTCAAAACTTGCATAAACATTGTGGGTAGATATATCTAAAAATGAATCCCCATAGAAAACATAGGAATAACTATCAGGGTCACACAAATCATGGGAGCAGAAAAGTTTGTACTGTTACCTTCTATTCTCATTTCTTTGACTACATGGCTTTAGAAGTCCCACTGCTTTAACCAGGCTAGTGTTTCTTTCCACTTTGTTGTCTTCAAGTATCAGAGCAAAACTTTACTCCCACGAGCAGAGTTAGATGTCAGATTAGCCATATTTAATGAAGACTGCATTACTATTGACCACTTGAAAAGAAGGGTTAGAGCAATGGGGAGAGTTTATCCCAGAAATTTTGCTCCAGTAAGTCAGTGTAGAATTAATACAGTCCCAGGGCAAGAAGTCATACATCGTCTTGTGTTATTTTTCCCTTTAATAGGTTTGACACCAAAGTAAAAAATAGATTTGACACCAACGTAAAAAAAAAAAAAGATGAAAATTACACATACATACAACAGTGTGTAAAGCCTAAAAAACTTTCTTGTCCACATATAAGAAAATTGACTTTTAGTGAGCTGCTAAGTTTTATCATTTCTAGAAAATGTCGTAAGTGAAGTCCAAAGGGTTCTCCACACTGAAAATTAACATTGCTCTTTACTGACCATTTCCCTAAAGAGGTTCCTTTTGCCCACTGATAAACTGAAAAAGGATGTTGTGTGATCCAAAGTATGGATTTTGCATAGCTAATAGGATTTACCCCACTAGCTTAATTGGAAGCACTTATCGGATTCAGAAGATACCATCTGACCAGGATTGAAAGATCAGAGTCAGGTGATATCTGATGGGTCAGAAGTTACCTACTCTCTGCAAAGAAGCTGAACTACTGCTACAGTGTACTCAGTCTATACAAACACTAGAAGGGCAGTGAGGGGATGGACATTTAAGTCTTCCACAGGGCCAGAGCAGCTTTGCCAAAGTTGCACCTGAAAAAAAAGCTAAGCAATAAAAAGTAAATTCTAAGCAATTTTTCACCATATGGATTGTACTATCCAAGTAATGTGTAGAAAGTATATTCTTGGAATCATCCACAACACAGCGCTTCTCTTTCTTTCTTGGAAGGCAAAAATAATTATCTTGCCTTGGCCTGGGAGTGAACTCAGTAATGATGGTGCAGGGAATAATCAAATGTCATGGCATGTCAATTAATAGGTAGCAAAGGCAAGGGTGAAGGGATGTGCAAAAGAGCCAGGAGAAATAGGAAGCGATAGAAATTTTTAAAGGGTTTTTAAAACAGAGCAAATATACCTCCTTCCTTTGAGCAAGCTATAAATAAGCCCATGTTAGTGGAATCACTCTCCACTTGCATAGCTTAAGAGACAGGTCAGATAGAAAGCACTGTCAGGCAAGGAGATTTTTGCATGATATAGACTCCTTGCTTATACTACAAAAAAGGCTGAAACACCCGACCTAAAATGGGGAGCAAGAGGCAAGAAAGCCCTAACTTTAGTGGTGAAATCAAGGTCAAAACTAATAGAAATGATTCTTGCTTCTCAAAATGTTAACCCAAATTAGAAAAAAAAAAATTTTAAAAAATTGTGTTAACAGATTTGCAGATATACATTTCAAAAACAAATGTGGTGTTTTACAGACAGGTTTATTTGCTCTTCAGCCACTGAGCTTGTTAAATTGGTAAAAATTGGTTATAATATAAAAATAAACATAAGAAAAATTTCCATCCTTAATTATGGCACAAGACCCATAGCACATCCCATAAAATTAGAATTTTTTTTCCCCCTCCTTCCTTTTTATAGTTCAAACATTAGTTTCCATCTTAAGAAACTGGACTACACAGAGGATTGGTAATGAAGTACAAATTGGCAATAAAAAAGCAGCTTTTCATTGACAGCTGCCAGGTGACTCCTGTCACACCAGCAGAGATCCTCCTTGGTCTTCTGCAGCCAGTGGGCCAGCCATCCCGCTACACTTCTTACCTTATGCATTTGCGCATCAGAAAAATTAAGCACTGTCTGGAATAGAAGCAGGCACACAGGACCGCCCTCTCAGGCTGCTGGCAGGCCTGGAGACCTGCACTGAACACAGGATGATGGCAACAGCATTGTCACTTAGCTTGAAAACAAACAAACAAACAAAACCCAACCAAAAAACCACACCAAACAAACAACAAACCACCAACAAAAATCCAATATACAATGAACTTCAGCTACAGCAGTGTATTTTGTAACACTCCAGTTCCAGAGCACAGGGAAGTTGCTAAACCACTGCCTGTCTTTAAGCTGGGTTGCTTTGCTTCTGGGCATGTTTCCTTGCACTTTTTGATAATCCTACCAATACTGCTTGGCACTTGGATCACTCTGACTTATGCAAACCTGTGTTGAGATGACACTCGCTGCTGGTTCCTGTGAGGGCAACTCCAGAGGGGCAGCACTGCTTACCAGAAGCAGAAACCTTGGAAAGCTAAGTAGGGAATGCCATTTAATACCCATTCTTTGACTAGGCAGACACTTTGACCCAAGATACGAAGCAGCAATTACTGAAGTGCACTTACAAAATTGTGGAAGGGAACTCTACTGTAATAATGAGCAATATTCTCCAAACTGGGTATGTGCAATGTATCATACAAATGAGCACTCACACTGAGCACAGGCAAACAGAGGCAGACATAATGCACTCAAGGAAACAATGCCAGCCTTTCAGAAATAAAGATTTCTAGTGAAAGGAGGCTTTTGTACCTGGAGATGACTGGGCTTCCCAGGAACACACCATCTTCACAGAAATAATGGCTCTCTCTATGTCTTTATATCCTGGACATGCTAGAGCCAGGCAGGTCTTTCTAGATGCTGCATCTTTTATACTTTTATTATGTCGTAAAGCTTATTGTCATTATTATTACATCAGCAAGTATCTTTTGGTACCCCTGAGGTCATGAAACACTAGGCGACAGAAATCACACCAAATCTTCACACTAAAGTCACAGATTTGTTTTCAAGACAGCAATGTTGCTAATAAGAATGGGAAAACTCCTATTGTTCTGCAAGTCAATGATAAAGCTGTCACATTACAAGGACTGGAAGGTAGCCTGTAGCGTGAGAAATACATTAGCAATTTTGGAATTTGAGTGGTCCCGGCGAGATATATCACTTATCACTGAAGTCAGGATTAGCATGCTTGATTGAACTATATAATGATGGGAAGTGAAAACTCAAGCTTGACATTTCTTCTCCAGAGCATAACTGCCAGAAGAGTGCTTAGGGTACTCACCTCACACACTTCTCTAAAGCAAGAGCCCTCCCATTAGGGATTCTTTTCTTGTGCTGCCCAGCAGTCAAGGAACAAGCTTGAAAGAGGGAGGAATGGCATCTTAAGATGCTTAAGTTTCTCCAACTCACTCCTGCAGTTTTGCATGTGGTGGTAGTTTCCAGATATCAGAAAAAAAGCAACAGTGGAAATAATTAAGCCTATTTGTTTCTTTACTCTGGACATTTATTATTGCTTTATCTGCTATATAAAAAGGTGTATATGCTTTTTCTTAACCTGAGTTGGACTATGCCAGCCTTCTGGTTTGAGGCATAGAAAGTTTAATTAAAAAAATAAATAAAAACAAATATACACACCAAAAAAACCCCAAACCAACAACAAATCTCACAAAAACACACACACAAAAAACTCACACCACAAAACACCAAACCCAAAATGCCCTGAAGTTACAGCCTTCACCCCAGCAGCCAAGAATCATAGGTTGGGGCTGTGGTTCTATTTAAACCATGCCTTCCATGGCTTAGCAAGTTTCCTTACAGTTGGTGGTTTGAGAAGGGTCCAAAGAGGCTGCCTGATCACCAGTCCTGGAAATAGCCACACAGCAGGATGTCTCCACATCTGGCAGCATTTATTATTGCTCTTCTGCCTCTGGCAGGGAAAGCAGGAGGGAATGAGGACTAGCATGCTGCCAGAACTCTTTAGCTGGCCTGGGATAAGAAAGTACATTACTTTCCATCTTCTTCACAGCCGTCAGCTCCAGCCGAGAGCTCTGCTGGAACAGTTTTACTTGCTGGATTATCCCCCCAACTCTGTATTAACTGTTGTTGACATCAGAGATTCATTTAGACACTTTGTTATCAGTGTTATATTGCTTCCATGAGCACATCACTTAAACCAGTACAGCACAGTTTTAAAAACTAAAGCTATTCAAAAACTGAAAACCCCAAACCAAAACATCTAAACTCCTCAAGCATTTTAATTTAAGAATTCAATAAGCAAACTATGACAAAAGTGTTTATCACCTCAGAATTCAGCTTTTCTTGCTGTCCCAGGATAGAAACAGCTTGACCAAGAGGATCCTGTAGATTTTCTCTTTTACCCATATAGAACAACACACTAAATCAGTGCCCCATTTCATACTTCAAGCTTCCAGTTAGTAACAATTCAACATGGCTAAATTCTTCTTCAAGGAACCTTGAAGTTTACAAAGAGATAATACAAAACAGTAGTCACATTACCAAGATTGTCAATTTAATAAAATAACTTCACATTCTGTGCTACTTCTATGGGCTCTCTTGTCCATGCAACGAGTTTTGTTTGCTTGGGAGAGACAAGTAACCTGTAACATTTAGCAAAAATGTGTAAGGCAGCCCCAGGAGACAGTTGATCTCATAGTCATGTAACCTGAAGTCATAAAACAGGCACTTGGTGAAGCTTGTGCAGAGATGAACACATCCTCAGAGAATAATCTGACAGCAATAACATGTACTATAGTGAATAAGCACAATTTGAAAACAATTAGCATTATGACAGTTTGGGTAAGTATATCGTACAAACACATGTAGTATCACAGAGTATTGCTTTAAACAGGGAGAAGAGGGAAATAAAGCTCTTGTGTTTCACACACAGGCAATGGTATATAACTCCAGAACCTCAGCAGAAGTAGGTGGCACAGCTTGCTTATTTCAAGTAATCTCAGACTGAGCTTAGTGCTAAAGAGGTACATTCTATGGATTCCTTGATTCATCCCCAGAGCTACTTATAAAGTCCCAATTCTACTTGGTCAGTCTTGCACTAAACACAGTGATCAAAGTAGTGTTTTAGTCTAAAAAAAAAAAAAACAAAACCCACAAAAAAATCCATGTTTCTAAAATGAATAGTGCAGAGACAATCCCCACCTACTGCAAAACTGAAAGTGATATACTTGTACAATCTTTTCAAAGGAGAGCTCTGACTTTCCACTTAATTTAGTAAATGCATAGTTATAATAGCTGAAAAGCCTTTATAGGATACTAGTGACCAAAAATTGAAGTCTCATCTGTAATGTTTACAAACAATGTATTGGAGAACTGAATTCAACCCACACTGAAGAGTACTTCAATTTTATTTAAACTAGGTAAATAATAACACATTCTATGAATTCTATACAATTCACTTGACATCAGTATTGCAGAATGCACCAGAAGCCTCCTGTCATCTGCTACGGGGATCCTAGATAAAGCCAGATTGAGGACCTGTCTGCGTCAGAGTATAGATGTATTAAAGATCTTGCTCTAAGACAGAGGCCAAACAAGAAAATGTTTTACAGTGCAATTGAGAAGGTGGTAGAAATATCTTTGCAAAGCAGATAGGAGAAATTCTTTGCCTTGCTTCTGAGTATTTCTTGAAGCATTTTTAAGCTATTTTGCAAAAATTCAGTTTAATTTTATATAAAGCAAGCCCTCCCAACTGTAAGTAAACAGTGCCTTTATTATCTGTTCCTTCAGCTAACTGTTTTACTAGTAACTTTTCAAAACACACAGCTTCCAAATAAGGTAACATTAGATTTTTTTTCCCAAACATTCAAACTTGAAAGCTTAACTGCCAAAAATTAAATGTACTTAGTATATGTATTTCAAAATTTTGCAGTAAGTAGTCTGTGTAAGGTCTTATTTCAACATTCTCTGATAGAAAATGACTTGTAAAAGGATTAGATTTAATTCTACTATAAAGATGGGAAGTTAATGTTCAAAGTGAAACAAGTCAGTTATTGTAGAAGAGTTATACAGAACAATAACATAAAACTCTTTCAATAGAGAGCTGCTTTTTTTGCAACCGATCAGTCTTTCAAAAATAAAAATTAAAGAAACATAATAAAATCCTGTAACAACAGAAACAAACCAAGTATTTGAATGGAGAAAACCCTTCAATTTTGTCTTAGTTAAGCCCATTCTTAAATGACATAAAAGTCCTTAAATAAGCATAGCTAATTTTTGCTTCAGATAATGCTGAATCAGATTTGTTGTCTACTGCATTTCAGTCAACTGAGAGCTAAATTGCATTTATTCTATCTAAATGGAACACAGGATTTGTCTACATTCCTTTCTGCTTATTAAGTGTCATGCACTCTTAGTCTCATAAGACAGTCCTTAGAGCAACACTGATCATTATATCCCCAAAAAAAGGAAAGTAGTGTACAAATGGGCAGCTGAAGGAAGGACTCACTTTGACACACATGCAGAAGGTGTGCAGGTCTCTGCACAGATTAATTCTCACCGTGAGCCAGACTACAGCGGTACATTAATGCTTTCATTGCAGTACCCGTAACAGGAAGGCCCATTATGCCTAACCCCATGTGCCAGAGTTTAACACAGCTACATATCACACATTCTAGGTTAGCACCATTCTGTTTCATGCTACTCAAGGTGGCATCCAGTTAAACACAAGTAAAAATATTTCTAGATAGATATAATCAACAGTTTTTCCACTGCAATTTTTGTGGCTTTCCCCCCTTCTGCCATCTCCATTTCCATCTTCCCACATCTCACTTGTCTTCCAGGGCTTTTCCCCACTTCCACCAGTCAGCAAACTTGTAAATGGCACGGATTCTCAACCACCCCCTTTCCTTCCCTCCACACTGACCCTTGTGCAATACCACACACAAGGCAGTCAGACTCCAGATTGTTGTGTTGGCACATGGCACCACAAACCACTATATGGACTGAAATGGAAAATCCAATTCAGACATAAAGGCATTTAAAATATGGAAGAACCAGTAACAGAGCTTTTGCTTTTTGTTTGGCCTGACTTTTACACCCCCAAGTCCTCAAATTTCTTTTTCCACCCCCAAGTCCTCAAATTCTGACAGTATTGACCCACTTCAGTAGCTACTTTTACCTTGCACTTGACTGTGTCACTCTTCACTGAAGACTCACAAATTGATCTATGATTCCCTTTTTCTCCTGATAGTTAGACAGTAGCAGATTGTCCACACTTCTCCTCAGAGTGGTAGGAAATTCTGTAGTCTGACAAAGGCAAACCAAAAACCACACCGAACACCTTCCCATTTTAAGCTTCTTTTATCTCTGCAGAGGGTCTGTGGTTTTCCCTACTATTTTAGCAGGTCTAACCCATCAAGTTTCTCAAAGTGGTGCACTTAAAGCTTTTCATTTAAAGGTACAAATACATTTTATGCACAGTAATCCTCACAAGTCCTCTGTACATGGGAAAAAAAAAATCTTATTCATGTTCTTCTGCAGTTTCTACTCTGAAAAAGTTCTCTACCACAATGCTAAACAAGGCTGATAAGAATAAACCCTGTTACTACAACAGGGCAACTTGTTCAGAACTTGAGAGCAAGGCTGATAAACAGCTAGATGAACAAGGAGTAAAATGAATGTAGTCTATTAAGTGGTTAATGAAGGTATCCAAGACACCTGCAATATTTTATACAGGAAAATATGTAAAGTTCCAAATATGGCACCATAAACTCATGGCATACTAATTTGTCCACTTAAAGTGTGGATAAACAAATTAGCAGAAACATTATTTTTAGCATACAAACCTTACCTGATTATATAGAACAACATAATGGAAGTTAGTAAACATGTATAAGTACAAATTGACTAATAAGGACTAATTTGGCCATGAGCATAGTTCAGTGACTTGCTAAGTAAACACAGACCAAAGGCAAGACATATACATCACACAGAGCTAGTGACAATAAAGAGCAGCTATAGAACCAATTACTGACATTAGTAATATTATCCACCTTAAATGATAAATATCCTAAGGGTTAAAGTCTGCAACTAGCAGAAGTTCTAGCCTGAAGCAGTATTTGTCCAAGTGGTAATTGCGTTCATTTCTTCTTGCCTGTTAGGCTAACAGCAGTGATGGAGGAAGTCACCACAACAAACAAACCTTACAAAAGGCCTTGTGATAAACAGCACCAGATAAGGCCATCAGCAAAATAGCATTACACAGTGATTTTCTCTAGCTCTCTGTGCAGTTTGCTTCTAGGAGATGCATTGGAGAACTCTTTGTCTCACATCAATAGATATTAAAAAAGACAAGCTGTTTTTTCCCCTAAAATCAGTCAGTGCACATAGTAGGTAGGTAAAGGCACCAGAGAAAGACACAAGTATACTTGTGAATCTGTGAATCTTTGCCCTATTCTTCCTGTGTGATCTTGAGCACATTCCTTAATTGTCTGACTCAGAGTTTCTCTCCTGCAAAAATGGAGATAACTACACAGGAACATTGCAGAATCCACTGCCCCCTGAAGAACGACATATATTAAACCAAACCAGCAACAAGTACATAAAACAAGGGATGTCATGCTGACATCCCTACAGAAGGACCTGGTGCAACAGAACAAGGGACACTGGTTATAAACTAAAGTAAGGCTGATTTTTTACTAAATATGAGGTAGAAAAGTTTTTACAATTAGGGTAGTGAAACAATGGAACAATTTGCTCAAAGTGGTGATGCCCCTTCCCTCAAAACATTCAAAGTAAGTTTGGATGGGGGCTCTAAGCAACTTGATTTCATTAAAAATGCCCCTGCCAACTGCAGGAGGATTGGACTAAATAATGTTTAAAGGGCCCTTCCAACCCAGCCTTCTCTCTGATACTAAGTTATCATTTCACTGCCCTTTGTGTTTTCCCTTCTTTCCTCTCAATGTATAAAGATAATCTGCTACTGTTTTATCACCAGGAAAATGAAAACCAATTGAACAACTTGGAAGAGCTATAATGAAGACTTCCCAATAATCAAGCCTTAATTAGGGTCTAGTAATTTAATGCTTTGATCTGAATAGGGTAAATGGAAATTGAGGCTGCTACAGGCTGGCATTGACATTAACTTGCTTTCCCCTTCCAGAGGTCTGAACTTAGGCCTCAAATACACAGAAAGATGATGGATATTTTTACACAAAATATAATCAAGTATTGCAATTTCAGACACACCAAGATTAAATTTCCACATCTATCAGCATCACATGTGAAGATGGCCTGCTTATTAACACCACAGATGCTGTATGAAGAGAGGGAAGTCATACCAGGGCTTTCCCACACTGTAGCACATTCCTCTTCACCTCTCAGCAGCCTCCAGCCTGCCTGCAACAGCCCACAACACAGCACAACCCATGGTCCCTGCAGGAACAGAGACTCCCATGCCTCCACTTCCACAAAGACAAACAGGGGCTTCTCACACAAAACTGTGTTTGGAGCTACAGTCAGAATCTTGGCCTCCCTGGAGTCAGTGGGAAATGTGTCATCAACCTCCATGAGGCTAATCTTCACCCTTCACTGAGACCACAAAGTGCAACAACCTTGACTTATCCCAGCACCCCACTGATGCCCGCGGGCTGCAGAATGTGCACATCTTCAGTGTCCTGTGTCACTCAAACTGCACCAATTTGCACTGTACTTTCAAAGTGATTACCAGAAACAGGATGACATTTTTACCTTCATGTTGAAAAATACTTTAATATCCTATTTTACATTATTTATATGTTATTTCATGGCAATACATCATTGTACCAAGCCATGCCCCAAGCTTTATACTCATGCAACATATCAGATTAAGGTAAACCTGAAATATTCTATTTTTAAAAGCTTTAAGTGAATTGTTGCTACTTAGTACTTGAAACTTCTTACCATGTTTTCTAGATCAAAATACTCACTTTTCCCCTATAATGAGACACATCGTTATTTTCCACATCAAAGTATTAAACAATTTCTAAACAGAAGAGCAGCTGCTTTCAATATCTTTGAGCTTCTAGTATTAAAAGGCCCTTTTAATATAGGGCCTGTCAGGGACTTCAATTAGTCAGTACCCAACCAGAAATAATCCAAAAGCTATATGTAAGAGTTATATATAAAGCACAGTACATTTTTAAATTACAAAGGTCTAATAGTCAATTTGAAGTTTCAAATGCCTTCTAAAATACTTAATTTTAGGAAACATTCTAATATAATTTTGTTTGAATATGAAAAGAAAGCATAACAAAATATTGGAACTTCTACTGTAACAAGTTATGCATGTTAACAAGCACCAGGTCTGAACCAAGGAAGAAGCTGGAAGAATCCAGTTTGAGAAAATTATGCTGTATATTTTTATTTAATAAACTGGAATTAGCCATAGCAGTTGTTAAACATTTTCTCCTTGTAGAAGGGAATTGCTACAAGTCTTAGGTTTATATGTGACTCTGCCCTTCCAACACTTTCACATTTTCATTTATTATTATCCAAGAACTTCTAATATCATATTTTTTGCACAACAATGCTGCAACCCTTAGCAGGGACATCGTACAGAAGAGTTAGAGAGCACTGCAGTTAATCAGAGACCAGGAGTACCTGTTTAGACCACAGTCACACTGGCCACTAAAATCTTCCCAGAACAAAGGAGACTCTAGAGCAAGTAAGCTGCTTACTTCAGTCACATGTTCTGCCCTTGCAGGCTAGCATCTCCTTTTCATACCACAGCCCATTGTACTCAACAGCATTTGTCATTCTGTGACCATTCTGCTTACCATCTGAGATACTGGCACAAGATTTAACTCGCAGAGTTTCGCTGTCATGCAGCCTACGCACCTCTGCCCCAGTGTTTCCAGAAAGCCAACTCCTTCGGAAAAAGGAGTTGGATAAAATACTGAAGTTCTAGTTCCTTTGCTTGCTATGGGCTGCAGCTCCTCTTGGGCTTCTTTTGACTTATTCCCCAGTAACAAAATAAGAATAGACAATTCCTAACTTGTAAACCTAGCTACTTGAAGCCCTCTATCAATTTTAAATTAATGGAAGAGCACAATCTGTCCTCTGGCCTCGAAGAGGCAAAGCATTCTTTATGCAGAGTGAAGAAATTATTCAGTCTAAACAAGAGACAAATAATTCGTTTGTGGACAATATGATGCATACAAAGGAAATGACATTGAAGTTTAAGTATACACCACAGAGCATGTTTTCAAGTGGAGCTGGGGCTTCTCTCATTGTTAGTGAGGGCCCACATAAAAGAAGATTCAAAGAGGAGAGAAGGCAGAGCAAGATTCACAAGATGAAGAAGGAGAACATTTGGCAGAGGAGTTCAGCCAAAGTTAAACCGGAATCAGTCCCTTGCTCCGGACTCAAAAAGAGCATTCCCAAGCACAGCACTCACCCACCCACCATCATCAACAGCCCTGCTGTGGGTCAGCTGGAGGGACACTCTGCAGTTCCCATCACCCAGCCCCAGGGTAGTAGTGCAGGAGTACTACTCCCAAATACACTCTGTAAGCATTGATAGTGACTTCCACACCACCCAGCCTGCAGTAAATCCTCATCAGCATTTACCCTGAGAAATTAAATGATTACTTCACTAGAACTGCCTGAAATAAATACTCTGGAGACAGGTTCTTTAATAGTTTACTAAATGAAGCAGCCCAATTTGGTTGATGCATCTCTAAGAGTTGCAAGAGATTACGTAGTAGTCTGCCATTGCCCTCTCCTCCACGATCAGCTCACCCCCAGCACAGGCCAGAGAAGGCACCAGTTCTGGCAGCATCAGCCACAAGGGTCAGGGTGCACGTGCCTTTGTGTTTCATGCAGTAAGGGGTTGATCCCATAACCCTTTATTAGCGTGAGCAACTCTGCATAAGATTTTTTTTATTTCTGACACAAGATTTTTTTTTATTTCTGACACAAGATTTTTTTTATTTCTGACACAAGATTTTTTTTATTACTGACACAAGATTTTTTTTATTTCTGACACAACATTTTATTTCTGAGATATCTGACAGACAGCTTAGAACCAGGGGAGAACAGAAGAAGAAGAAGGCATGGAGAAAGTTGGGCTCTCACTGTCCAACAAGTTTACATGGTTTGTCTTCCAAAGATAACCCTCTGTACAAAATAAATCCCTTGTTCCTCAATTCCACAATAAACGTCAGCACTGTCCCAACTTGCAAGACTCTAGCATACTAATTCCTACAGTACAAGTACCTCAAGAGAGAGGCAGGGCACATGGAGACACTGGAAAGCACAGTCCTTCAGGGCTGCATATCAATACCAGTACTGTTTAATACTGTCATCAATGACATAGACAGCAGGATGAAGTGCACCCTCAGAGACAGCACCAACCTAAGTGGTGCAGTTAACACTCCAGAGGGATGGAATGCCACCCAGAGGGATCTGGACAAGTTTAAGAAGTGGGCTTACATGAGGTTCAGCAAGACCAAGTGCACCTGGATGAGAACAACACAGGCTGGGCAATGAGTGGATTGAGAGCAGCCCTGCAGAGAAGGACTTGGGGGCACTGATGGGTGGAAAGCTGGACATGAGGCAGCAACATACACTCACAGACCAGAAAGCCAACCATATCCTGGGCTGCATCAAAAAAACCAAAAACATGGCCAGCAGATCCAAGGAGGTGATTCTACTCCTCTACCCCACTCTGGTGAAACATCACCTGGAGTACAGAACCCAGCTCTGGAGTCCTCAACACAAGACACAGACCTGTTAGAGTGGGTCCAGAGGACAGCCCCAAAAATGATCAGAGCAGTAGAACACCTCTCCTGTGAGGACAGGCTAAGAGACTTGTAGTTGTTTAGGTTGAAGTGAAGGCTCCAGGAATACTGCAGCTCTTCAGTACTTAAAGGGGGCTATTAAGAAACATGGGGACAAACTTTAGCAGAGCCTATTGTGACAGAACAAGGTGTAATGGTTTTAAACTAAGAGTGTAGATTCAAACTATATAAGGAAAATGAGGGTGGTGGAAGGCTGGAAAAGGTTTTCCAGAGAGGTGGTAGATGCCCTGTTCCTGGAAATATTCAAGGTCAGGTGGGAAAGGACTCAGAGCAATGGGTGCCATAAAGATGTCCCTGCTCACTGAAGAGATGGTGGACTAGATGACCTTTAAATGTCCCTTCCAGCCCAAACTATGATTCTATGTCTACCACTCCACATTCTGGAGGTATCAACAACTTAAGGAAGCATCATCTATTTCAATATGAGCTTCAAGTTTGTTTGAAAACTAATACATCTAAAACAACATCACAAGAAACCTGAAAAAGTTCTAAGCATTATTATTTTTTTAAAAAAACACACCTTACAGTCAAGTGATCCCAGAGCATCAGCTGAAAGGTCCACACCAAGCCACACACTGCTTTCTGGACAGCAGAAATTCAGCACCAACATTCATCATTGTAAAGATTCAGCACATCACAATTTCCACCATTTGCGTCACATTCAAAACAAAATGAAAGGGAAGCACAGTGGGGATACATTGTACATGTTTTAAGGAGAAAAGAACCTGGCCACCATCTTGTTAGCTTTTTTTGTCATCTGAAATACAGTTGTCCAGGAAAAACACCCAATGTACTCAGTGGAGATACCTTAGCTGGGAATTCAGAATTAAAAAACAGTAAGTAAATCCCTATCCTTTCAATCAAGGTTTTCTCCTTGTGGATGGTTAACCACGGAAACCCCTGCATCACTGGCCTCATCTCTTCCACCTACTGTCCTTGCCTGGAAGGCCAGAAGTTCCATGCTTGTGCGTATTCCAGGCCAGGTGCCATCAGAGGCACAGCTAAAGCAAGACCTCCAAATTCAAATTAAGGCTACTTAATCTGTCAATAATGGAAATACACAACAGACATACAAATCTCACAGCTACTGTAATTCAACATGCAAACCAAAGAAATATCCTGTCACTCTAGAGAATCCATTTTAGCTCCTTCAGACAAGTGATGAAGCCCTTGACTAAGCCCCCTGTCAGCTGTTACTAACTAAAACCATCAACCCAGCCTCAGCCACATAAACCATCTCAGCCAAAGCCAATGATAACACAAGCAGAAACCCAAGCACTCTCTCCAAGTAATAGGCAAATGGTCTTGTAGAGCTTTAAAGAAAAATTAAAGGCAGCCAGAGTAACTCATTTGATTTCAGTGGTATTCTATCATATATGCATATAATTGTAGCATCTACAGACCCATGCAAATATTAAAAAACTTAGCCACTTTGGTTCTCTCCATAGTTATCAGAATCTGTGTTATAGTCAGGAACTTTTGAAATTAGACATAGGGCATCAAAAGTTTAACAGTATATTTACAGATATTTTTTCTACAGTCTTCTAGATATTTACTCTTGGGCTGTTAAAGTGATATAACTTTCAACCAGTGCAATATACCACCCCGGTCTTCATATAAATTAATTTTTAAAAGTACAACTATTTGGCATACGAAAAGGAAATATTACACCTCTGTTAGCAAGCTACAAGTTACATGGAAACAAAAGCTGAGAGGAGCCTATTTCATCTACTTGGCTGGCAAGGTTGGAACAAGAGGAGTTTAAGAATCTGCTGCTAACAAATCAGTTCACAACCATTTGCTGTTCCCCCTTGAATAGTGGCAGACAGTAGCTACTAACATGCTCTGTGGGATCTGGGACAGTTCAGTAAGGGTTATGCATCTTTATTTTCATCACTTTTCATGAAGTGCTTTAAGAGTTAATAATGAAATCGGCCAGAGACTATTAAATACTGACTGAAGTGACAGATCTGCTATATTATTACAGTGTTTGCACAGCAATCATTCTGCAGGTTATTTTGAGTAGTGATTAAATTAAATATAGTCCCCTGTGTTCTTATTTAAGTCAACCACAGACTGCATGCCTGAACATTATGCAGTCGGTAACTTTTGCCGAGTCTCATTTGTTTGTTTTGTTTTTACCCCTTATTCCTTTTGCCAAGCAACACGGGGAATTTGGAAGAATCCTGCTGCAATACTTTGTAGGCTGCCATAGCATGAACTACCACAGAGCATGAATGACACTAACTTAGTAAAACCCAGGCATAAGTAATTTAACCCAAACAACACACACAAACTCTGCATACCATCTTAACTACCACAACTAGGCTACTCAAGAAAATCAGAATCTAAATTTCCATCTTGTTTTCTACTAAAGTCAGCAGCACTTCGAGCCAAAGCAAATAAAGATATAAAAATCCCAGGTCTGCTCAAGATAGTCCTTTCTCTGTAAGCAGAGATAACAGAGCTATTGTATTTAAGTCAGAAAGAACAGCTTCAGTCTATGCTATGATACTAATATGGTTGGACAATTGTTTAGCTATAAAAAGAAAAAAAAAAAAGCTCTTCAGATGTGTATTATCTCCTTCAATACAGCTTATATCATTAATCAGATTTAACTAATTGCTTTCCTGGAAAGTAAGCGCACTACAGTACTTGCAATCTAGCTATTTCTTAAGAGGGAATCATTTAAGGTTGCAGTTTATACTCCCCTTTCCCCAGTGGCTTGAAAAGCCATAGCAAACATTATAATTGTATCCATTATTAACATTTATTCAAGTACTTTTTTATAAACACTATATACATTGCATCGGCCTTTGAACTGCTTGCACTAAGAAGTTTTCATAGAATATTTACTGCTCCTGCTATGCCATCAAGTGAATTTACTGTTAGCTGAGAGACAGTCCAATTTGTCTAACTTGTTCCCTTTACTATTGTTCTGGGTTTTATTTTAAATTTGTGTCTCTAGGGAAACCAAGTTGGAAAAAATTCCCAGTATGTTAGATGGAGGTCTGCAGGATGACCCCTTCCCAAGAGCTCTGCAAGCACAGCCCACAAGCCCCACAGTGGGATAGAGACATTCAGTCACAGGACTTATTTCAATTTCAAGATTAAATAGTTACACTTAGAATAGGATAGATAAGATAGAGAGAAGCAGCAGGATGCTCAATAATAATTTTTATTATAATAAAAACAAGACTAGACCCTACACAAATGGTAAAAAGAAAAAACAACAAACCCCAAACCTCTCCCTGACATCTGAAGTTATGCCAGCAATGCAGGGACCAGTGCATTCAACTCAACAAATTTCACCTTAGTTAGTCTCCAGTACCAGTGGCCTTCCAGAGACAGGACTGATCACAATCAATGAGCTGACCCACACTCAGCAAAATTCTTCAGTACACATACAGTCATAGGAAACCAAGGACTTCAAAATATATTTGCTTAGAAAACAGTTGTGGTATCTTAAAACACTTCAATCCCTACTCCTTTTTTTTGAGGTTGTTAATCATCCAGCACCTTTCAGCCTCAACAACATAAAACCTCAATAACTTACCTCCCAGTCCTGTGAAAAGGGGTCTACACAAAGATGACAACAGCTCACGTACTCCCACCAGCTCCTGTGCTGCAGCCATTTCCACCATCCCAGGCACAAAGTAAAGTTCTACCTCACACTTGCCAAATCAATCAGCCTCCAGCACAGCACTCATTGCAAACAGCTGGGAGACAATGGCAACCCAGACAGCTCCAGCTCCAACCCCAGGGCCAAGCCCCAGCAGAAGGAGGCCCATGCCCCACACCTGAACAATATCAATGTTCTAGGGACAAAGCTGAAATAGCAGTTAAGGGAGAACAAGAGAACCACAAGTGAATAGTAGCTAAACTAGGCAGATCAAAACCTTGTTTCTAAAGTTTTACTATGGGAATAGTTTTAAAACCCATTTTGCTTTTTTTTTTTTTCTCTCTCTTTTGTATCACAAGTGTGTAGTTTTGGCTTACGGTACATACAGGATATTGCTGTTGCTTAAAGACATGGGTCTCACCAGTTCCATGAAAAAGGTCAGTCCTCCAACTCAATGCAATTAACAGACTCACCACCTTTTTTTAAACACTGAACCATGGAAAGCTGGGCTTCAGGCAGTTAAGGAAGAAGGACATGAAACTATGTAAAACAGCTACCATACATTTAGCTGAATTCATCTCCCCATGCTTTTAAAGCCATTGGATGTCACCTTTAGAAGAAAATATTTCTTTTCTGAATGCCCAGTNCCCAGGCATAAGTAATTTAACCCAAACAACACACACAAACTCTGCATACCATCTTAACTACCACAACTAGGCTACTCAAGAAAATCAGAATCTAAATTTCCATCTTGTTTTCTACTAAAGTCAGCAGCACTTCGAGCCAAAGCAAATAAAGATATAAAAATCCCAGGTCTGCTCAAGATAGTCCTTTCTCTGTAAGCAGAGATAACAGAGCTATTGTATTTAAGTCAGAAAGAACAGCTTCAGTCTATGCTATGATACTAATATGGTTGGACAATTGTTTAGCTATAAAAAGAAAAAAAAAAAAGCTCTTCAGATGTGTATTATCTCCTTCAATACAGCTTATATCATTAATCAGATTTAACTAATTGCTTTCCTGGAAAGTAAGCGCACTACAGTACTTGCAATCTAGCTATTTCTTAAGAGGGAATCATTTAAGGTTGCAGTTTATACTCCCCTTTCCCCAGTGGCTTGAAAAGCCATAGCAAACATTATAATTGTATCCATTATTAACATTTATTCAAGTACTTTTTTATAAACACTATATACATTGCATCGGCCTTTGAACTGCTTGCACTAAGAAGTTTTCATAGAATATTTACTGCTCCTGCTATGCCATCAAGTGAATTTACTGTTAGCTGAGAGACAGTCCAATTTGTCTAACTTGTTCCCTTTACTATTGTTCTGGGTTTTATTTTAAATTTGTGTCTCTAGGGAAACCAAGTTGGAAAAAATTCCCAGTATGTTAGATGGAGGTCTGCAGGATGACCCCTTCCCAAGAGCTCTGCAAGCACAGCCCACAAGCCCCACAGTGGGATAGAGACATTCAGTCACAGGACTTATTTCAATTTCAAGATTAAATAGTTACACTTAGAATAGGATAGATAAGATAGAGAGAAGCAGCAGGATGCTCAATAATAATTTTTATTATAATAAAAACAAGACTAGACCCTACACAAATGGTAAAAAGAAAAAACAACAAACCCCAAACCTCTCCCTGACATCTGAAGTTATGCCAGCAATGCAGGGACCAGTGCATTCAACTCAACAAATTTCACCTTAGTTAGTCTCCAGTACCAGTGGCCTTCCAGAGACAGGACTGATCACAATCAATGAGCTGACCCACACTCAGCAAAATTCTTCAGTACACATACAGTCATAGGAAACCAAGGACTTCAAAATATATTTGCTTAGAAAACAGTTGTGGTATCTTAAAACACTTCAATCCCTACTCCTTTTTTTTGAGGTTGTTAATCATCCAGCACCTTTCAGCCTCAACAACATAAAACCTCAATAACTTACCTCCCAGTCCTGTGAAAAGGGGTCTACACAAAGATGACAACAGCTCACGTACTCCCACCAGCTCCTGTGCTGCAGCCATTTCCACCATCCCAGGCACAAAGTAAAGTTCTACCTCACACTTGCCAAATCAATCAGCCTCCAGCACAGCACTCATTGCAAACAGCTGGGAGACAATGGCAACCCAGACAGCTCCAGCTCCAACCCCAGGGCCAAGCCCCAGCAGAAGGAGGCCCATGCCCCACACCTGAACAATATCAATGTTCTAGGGACAAAGCTGAAATAGCAGTTAAGGGAGAACAAGAGAACCACAAGTGAATAGTAGCTAAACTAGGCAGATCAAAACCTTGTTTCTAAAGTTTTACTATGGGAATAGTTTTAAAACCCATTTTGCTTTTTTTTTTTTTCTCTCTCTTTTGTATCACAAGTGTGTAGTTTTGGCTTACGGTACATACAGGATATTGCTGTTGCTTAAAGACATGGGTCTCACCAGTTCCATGAAAAAGGTCAGTCCTCCAACTCAATGCAATTAACAGACTCACCACCTTTTTTTAAACACTGAACCATGGAAAGCTGGGCTTCAGGCAGTTAAGGAAGAAGGACATGAAACTATGTAAAACAGCTACCATACATTTAGCTGAATTCATCTCCCCATGCTTTTAAAGCCATTGGATGTCACCTTTAGAAGAAAATATTTCTTTTCTGAATGCCCAGTGTAACACCTTAGGAGGATCCTACAGTGCTGAGTAGACATGGAAAGACCACTTCTAAACCTAGATTTCTTTTAGCTATCATAAACTGGAGGTCCCAAATACCCAAACAATTGAAAAGCTGAACACACCATGTGCTCCTAGAGTTTGTCTTGCTACAAACTCTCAGTTTCTCTGAACACAGTAGGCCCCCTCAGATGAGTATTGTTTAACTCATGCATAGTAATTTGCAGGGTCAGGAGTCTCAGTGATAAAGAACTCCTGGGATGTACTATAATAAAACCAGGAACCAGCAAATTCTTGTCTGAGTAGCATTTATAAAGATTTATTGTAAATATATGTAAACATTAAGTAATAAGTGTTGTAAAATATCAGACTGTTACATGCATTAGCTGCCCTGTATGAAAACATTTTACATAAGATAGCTTTTAAAGTAGTCCATGAATATCCATGCTTTGCCATCTGCTTTTGAATTGAATGATCCCTTGAAAGCAGCACCATAAATATTTCCACAAATGAGTGATCTGTTCACATTATATCCACTAATGCTATCTTATGGCAGAGCAAACAAATAACTCAGATGTCACATCACTGCACGCAGTAACAATAAGGTGCACTCTGACAGGGTTTTAGCACATTACTAAGAACTGCATCACTGGTTGTCTCTGAGGATCTAACCTGGCTTTTTAGAGACATATTTCTTGACAGCTTGTCAAGAAAGGCTGGAGATGAACACTGAAGAAAGAATACCTTTAGCATCTCATTTTTGGTTTTTTTAGAGATGATGAATTCTAATCTGGGCTAACTCTCAAAAAGATCTGAACAAAAGGATGAATAGGAAGTAGCAAAAGAGGATTTATAAAGGTGGTTTTATGAAATAAAGTCTTAAAGGCAGAATATGCAAAAGAAAATTTTTATGCATTGGTTATACAATCTGCTAGTCCAGTCAGTATTTTAAAATATAACAAAGTCATTTTCCATGTTTACACAATTGTTAGCTATTTCAAAATACTCTCATCAGCTTCTTGGGAGTCAATCAGAATTGTACCAGTCAAGCAAATGCACACGCAAGGTTCACTGAAGTTCATCAACAGAGAAAAATGGTTCCTTGTAGATGTTCATATACTCCAGGTCCCTGATTGACCTTCCCAGCAAAATGTTCGGGTTGAAAAAGGGGCTTTGGCATAGGGTATTCCTTTGTATTTATTTTTTGTCAACCATTGGGCAAATCAGTGGGTTCAGATGTGAGGGATGCTGAGAGTTGTGGGGAGCACAGCCAACCTCCCTCACAGCTCTTGCTCTCCAATGCCCCACTGCCAGTCAGGCTTGATGAAATCAGCAGCTTTGGCCTAGAAATGGGCTGGTTCTGGTGTCTATACAGAGGCAAGGAGAGCTTAAAATAGAGCTTGTTTCTGGGGCAGCAAGGCCAGGGAGGCTTTCCAAGGTACTGTACAAGCTGAACGCTGTGGTTCTTGCTGAGTCTGCCCAATGTCTACTGCTTCTCAATGGAAAGTTCTGTTAGAACCCCTCTGTTGTTCCTTTCTTACATTTTAAAGCAATCACTGAAGAAAACCATGGAATGGGTGAGTGATGTCAAATGTTTAAAAGCAGCTGAATAAAACCAGTCAGCTCTATTCTTGACACCATATAGCTTACTGCGTTTTTATTTCAAAAATTAATGTATTAAACCATTGTTTTAATAAGGCTCTTTTGTTTTTCAGAAAGAAAACTAAGCAGCTGGAACCACAAGTAGGGAAATTATCAAGGAAGATGAGTTAAACTGCAGTTAATGCAGTTTTTCTTAGAGATGCCATTCTTATGACAGATGGCCTGGTCTTCCTGCCCTCCCAACAGGAAAGAAATGGCCCTGCTGGAGGAAAGTAAACAGAATTTCAAATAGATCTTTTGTTTCAGCAGACAGGAGAGACACCATACACTCAAGTAGCTAAAAGCACTGGCTGACTAAACTCAGAACTACTTTTATATGAGGATGGACTATTTCCTCTATGCTGCTTCTTGAGAGTATCCTCTCGGGCTAGCAGTGCCTGGGAATTGGGAAGCTGACTTTAACATCATAGCATCAAATGTTACATCTAATTTTGCTCTTGGGTTATTTGGTAACATCAAGGATACTACCTATTGGCTAATAAATAGGAATAATTAGGCACAGTGGTAAAAAAAATATTTATAAGACAGCAGAAAGATATATAGGTTCTAAAAAGTTAAGAATACCAGATGTTGCTGTTCTTTCCAGTTGCCATGCAACCACAGCTACCCTGCTATGCTTCACCTTCTTCATCTCCTTAACAGTTAACTCTAAAACAAGTACAATTAATTCCTCAATGAACAAGAGAGGATGTTGCTCTGTCTGTGGTTACAGAAGTACTGTGACTGTTGATGTATGAACACTAAACAGATATGGCACCAGCACACAGCACGGTTCTGAGCTGTGGTTTTGTAACACTAACAGAAGTCACTGCTGTAAACGTTGATCTTTCCTGTACTACAGATTTTTAAAACAATTCCTAACAGACATTTCTTACATTGTTTAGGAGACAGCCCTTGCCAGTCCTCGGTGATCCTGGCAGCCTCTTAGCCTAGAAACCCAGATAGAAATGAGTGGGCTGTGCTTCAGCAGAGAGCATGTAGAGGTGTCGGACACGTAGACTATTAGCAGTTTACTTGCTATGCCCACTTATGTCCTTTGACAATAACTGTATGAAAAATCCTAATATTTTCTCTTCTATGAGCACTGTCTCTGGTGATCTGCTTAATTGGTACTTTTAAACAGCTTCTGGACCATACATATAAAGACATGATCATTATAGCTGTGCTAAATGAGATCACTTCAATCAAATGGGTGGTGAACTGTGGCTTTTGCTTCTAATTAATATTTGTATATATTTGTATATACACTGTTATTTCGAAGTGGCTCTCATTTACAACAGGCACAGGCTCCTGCTACCGACATTTCTACATAGCTTCTTTACCACAATGCAGAGCTGATGAGCCACCATAGAAAAGATTGCAATTAGCACTGAATATGAAGGTGTTCCTAGAGTTTCTGATTCAGTGATGAAGATTTTATTGTAATGACTACAGATTGTACAAGTGGCATGCCAGTTTTGTGTAGTGCCTTCTTTCACAATATGGAAAAAAAATACTTGAAAGAGGAAAAAACCTGTTCCATTTCATTTCCTGAGAATTCAAGCTCCAGAGAGCAGCATGTATTTGCATATAAGTTGTGTAGGAACAATAATAATGACATTTAATATTTTGAAAATCATGGCTTTCTGATATTTTTAAAGGTGTTTCTAAATAATAAATACTTCAGTTAAGCACCTGATACATATGCTCTCAAGCATTTACAAATGGTGATAATTCTCCATTCATCTGCTGTAGAGAATACTGAGTTGGAAAGAGTAGGCAAACACATTTGGCTGCGAAATAGGGTGGTGTTAAAATCTTCTTTTTCAGACCTCCTGTGACTGTCCTGCTCCCTCTCTAAACTTTTCATGGGTGGACTGCTACTCCTGCCTTCAGCCCACTGCTAGGAGTCACCATATCCCTCCAACTTTGTCAGATTTCTCAGGCTGAGCTGTCCACTTTTGAAATAGTGACCTTGACAATGCAGTCAAAACCAGGAAAGAGTTAAATGGTAGGTGTGCCAGGACCAAGTATTCAAGAGATGAAAATTAGATGTTGCCTATATTAGCAAGAACAGTCCCATGCTTGGGAATTCCAAAGACATCTGAAGATTTCAGATGTGTGGTTTGTAAACGCAGCACTGAGGCTGGCTGTTCTGGTGGATGAAGATGAGAGCAGGACTGGCTGGTTACACCCAGAAGATATCAGAAAGTGGTCAGTGAAGTACCCATTCACCTGGCTGTTTGGGGCTTTTAAGGACAAGGCTGATAGGAAGCAAGTTAGTCTGAGCATGAGATGTTAAAAGGATTTTAGCAAACTGACAGGGTGCAGCATCTAATCTGTTCTGTGTGTCAGTCAAATAGATCTTAGCCTTGGCTTCATGGCACAGACACATACTTGTCCAAATTATGCTTTCGCAAGTTCACCAGGATTTTAGGATTTGCCAGTCTTCATTCACTGTTTATCAAAGAAAAGTTCACAAAAAAAAAAATCACATGCTGTCTGCATAAAAAGGTTTTCATAGCTGTGCTCTAAAGCTGACTCATGTTTCAAATGATCGTGTTAGGCTGTAACTTGCAATAGAAGGAAGCACTGGTGCCATGAATTCCTATTTACTGTTTCTCAGGCTCATGGAAAAGCACAAAATAATTTTTCAGTGTCATACAAAATAACACACCAATCAGTTAAAATGATATTTTAACATACTGATTATATAGTTATTATGAATTGCTAGTCCAGCCCTCCTTATATTTTACCCTCTACTCATTATCTTGTATTTGTGAAATGTCATTTTA